>JAPYZA010001974.1:0-34627 GCA_030522685.1 Eupelmus azureus
ATAGATAGATTTTACTTTGATGTTGTGAATCGCTTTTGAAGAAAGTCACTTTCGTAGACAACCTGTGTAAGATCAAAGAAAAATTTTGTTTTGCTTTTTAAAGAAAATTTTGAGATCTTTCAGAAATTAAAAGAATAAATTTATGTAAACTTAAAGCATGCAAGAAGCTATAACGTTTCCTGTATGATTTCTTACAAAAAGATGTTGAGAGTTTGGAGATATATGTATTGTTGAAGATTCCAGTATTGTTTGAAAAAACTTTAACGTCGTTTTAATAAACAATATAAATATGTTTGATGCACCTATAATATAGACCTCTTAGAGGGGTTTTCACTTTTTACAAATATGTTCTGGGTTTATTTTGCACTGAAAGTTATTAATTAATGAGCGTATTAATAATATTCGGATTATAAGTCTGTAAAATAAAAGATTAATATTAATTTATTTTTCTTTATTTTAAGCGATAACTCCCGTTTTCCTTTGTCCAGAATATTCTTTTTAGGAATAAATTCACATATACAAATCTATTTTTTACCTAAAGTAAACGCTCTTTAAAAGTTATGAGTTTGCTTACTTTAATTTCTATGATTTTTCATCGCAAAATAAAAATTAATTGATTCAATTCTTTACATTACCGTTTGAATAAATGAATTAATTAATTTATTCAGCAAGATTTACTTAACTACTCAAACATTTCCCTAAGACGTAAGTCTCTTACAGTCCCACCAAAATTTTCCAAAGTCCCTAAGTAAGATTTACCGAAGTCAGCTAAGTAAATTTCACTCGGCACGAATGCGTTACTTCCTCGACTTCCTCCAGCAGATTTTACTTAACACTCCAACTAATTTTAATTTACGAATTTCTTTCCCCGAAACACGCTGGCTCTGCAGCGCTGAACTTCCGGCTTGCCGCGCGCTCCGACGTCGTCAGTGGCCTCACGGGAAATACCGCGAGATGCATTAACGAGAGTGTAGCAAAGAGCTATGTGGGCCGACTATGACACCACCTCCGGGGATGGCTAATTGTTCGGACTAGTGTACTGCGTCAGTACAGAGTCAGCCCATTTGCACCTGCACATCGATTACGTATATAGCCGAGGTGATCTGGCGAGCTTCCTATAGTTAGATCAGGGACTTATATATGAATGAAGATATAGTTGCTTAATTTAATTTATTTTTAATAGAATTCACCTTACGATTTGAAAGGAATCGAACCTTTGATAATAAAGGGAATATTGCAAATACTTGCACATAAATATTTGTCAGTTGCTAGAAATACGTTTTTAATAGATTTATACATAATAAACAGTCAAATTCATTGCCAAACCAAATAAATAAAATAAATATAATACTTCTCTGAAGTTGGCATAACACTTTTCTCTAATCGTAAAAGTACTATTATCAAAATCGCCGTTTTTTATCTTCGTTAAAGTCCAAATTTTGCAGTTGCAATATTTAAAAAAAAAAAACATGTGTACTGCCGACTTCACTGGAAGTTAGCAGTACACACTCTGAAAAACAATGATGAAATGATGCTGCGACTTTCGGACCTGCACAGGAATTTGCCGTTTTTATCCGTTATAGAACGGTAAAATATCGATTGTTTCATTTTTTTTATTTATAACAATTTTTTTTTATTTTCATGTTTTACGGGTTAGATGATAGCAGTTTATTTGCTCAAAAACGGTGATAAAATAATTCTAGAGCCTTCCGACCTGCATAGGAATTGGCGTTTTTTTTCTGTTTCCTATTCGTTAAAGTAGAAATTTTGCAGTTGCAATATTTAAAAAAAAACCATGTTTACTGCCAAGTTCACTGGAAGTTAGCAGTACACACTCTGAAGAACAATGATGAAATAATGCTACGTACTTTATTTCATATACCCACAAATAAAATATAAGCATTCTGTATTAAAAAAAAATTCAATATCACAAATCTGAGGTTATATATTTTCCTAACGGTTATGCTTACGCAATCAACAACGACTAAATATTTTTCATTCAAAGCCATTATCCGCACACAAACAGTTTTTATATTTACACCATTACTAAAAACAAAAAGCATCCAATCCGCGTATAAACCAAGATTTATCGCGAACGCAAGCACACGCCGGGCAGCAAAACGAAATTCGCGTGTATAATTAATTCCGCCCCTTCCCCTTACTTTTTATTCACCCGCCGGTACTTTCTGGTATTATTGAAATTTACTGTACCAGCAGCGATTCGCATAATCGTATATACCCCGCGCGCTCGGCTACATCCACCCATGAACCGACCTCTAAACGCAAATACAATTCGTGCCTGCACGCGGACAGCAATTAATTTTTCCCTGTTTACTCAGCCCGCGCGCTAAAAGGCAGCAGCGGCAGCCCGTTGTTATTACAGCCAAAGCGCTTCGGCCATTACGCCGGCATAAATTCCGCTATCATCGTTGAATTTTAGAGCTCGAGCGCGAGGGAGCCTCGCGCATAACGTAATTCGAATAGCGCGCCAAGCTTGATTGCAACTCTCGCGGCTTCGAGTATCGCTAATTATCGAGCGCTCGCCAAACGAGAAATCAGACGAGCCTCGAGTATATGTCGTCGATCATCCGACGCAACAGCGAGTCTCTCTCAGCTGCGAGAGGACCAATTAGCTGTGTGATCGCTTTACGTGCCGCTAATGCGTATTTGATGAAACGATATATAGGGCGAGCGCGAAGCTCGTAATTTTTGCGCGCGAACGTAGAGAGGTCGTTTCGTATGCGCGCCGAGTAGAGACGGAGACGTAGGCACTTGGGGAAACGAGGCACGAGTCCGGAAAAAGAAATCAGGCCTGCTTCTTGAAATACGCAAAAGTGAAAAGACTTTTAAAAAGGAAGGAGTCACCTTTAACCAGGCTTCCTTTATTTTCGGCCTGCTGGCGCGGGGAGAAATACTTACGAGGAGCGCGCTGAATGCGGTCTTTGAAGGATATAAAGGAGAAAACGCTTTGGTGGGACGGGATCGTTGAGTGGCGTGGTTCCAAAAATGTTCGGTTTGAGACGCGGTTTGTTAGGAATTTCTGGTAATTGCGAGTGGAGTTTTTTGGGTTTCCGTTTTATGTGGGGAGTGTTGTAAGATTGCTAAATGATAATGTTACAAAATCATTTTACATCGTTGAAATATCTTTTTTGAATCAGCTGTTTCACGAGTCACACTGGATCTTGAATGATTAATAGCGTTGCGAATCGAATCAAGAATTAAATTAATCATTTTGTAACGGAATGCCGCATTAATATTCAATGTGAATTGCTTTACATTTTTAAATCTCAGCACGAGCACCGTGTATATAATAAAATACGCAGCTACAAAATGTATTTACCTACTGTTTTAACTATTAGAAGAAAAGCTTTGAATTGGATTCGGCGAGTCTAGCGATCGTTATTTTACGGTCGGCTCTATCCGCTTTTATTACCAGCGGAAGCGGTTTAACGGTTAATATTCTTTTGAAAATTATCATATATCTGTTCGTTTTACGAGCAGTAGCAAAGAGGACTTGGCTTTTCAAAAATATTACCAAGTATATGTAGAGCAATAAGGGAATCGCGTATTTAAATTTTATGACTCATAAGGTCATTATGAGACGCATTAAAATCATTAGAAATTCTCCTTAAGTACGCGAACACATTTTAAAAGAAATAGCGCAAGAGCACTTTTTGGAATGATTAAGTATGTAATTATAATTTGGTTTTGATATAAAATTGATGATGCAAGAGGACTAAAAGTTTAAACAATTCTTTGAAATAATTCGAACTTTTCAAAAATTAATGGTTTTACCATTTGTACTTTATATGGTATTCGTTAAAAAAATCTCATTAGACAACATTAAATGTAAATAAGTGTAAATAAAAATTGATATTTTATAAAAATTTATTAAATAGATAAAAGTACAGTAGTAAATTTTTAAAAATATTTTTAGTTTACATATTTTAATAAAATTATTATTTATTCTCAGAATATACTACGAGTAAACACAATACTCAGTGCATCATTATATGAAGATAACAGATAAAATATCAGAAAAATAATGTATTTCACAATTTTAAAAAAGAGTTATTTGTTGAAAAGTTATTATTTGTAACTTTTTAATAACTAGACTGAATATTCAGTATTAAAATGTAAAATTTTTCAATTACAATAAATAATCCATATTAAATAAACAAATCTGTTAAATCTTTAAAACAAAAGAATCAAACTGAAATCATATAGAAGTATAATGATTCAATTTAAATAAAACTTATTACGCGTTAAGCTCATTCAAATCGGAACAAATAATAACAATAAGTCGATAACAAACGTCTAGAATCATCGCTAAATACCTCGCTCAACGGCGACGCAAACCGATTTAGCTTTGTCAATCGACGAGAAAAATCCAATCAAACCAGCGCTACGCACCCCCCAAAACTTCTCGAGCCAGAAATCAACGCCAAAAATCCAATCAACCCAATCAAACGGATGCGATTACACTCAAACCTCCTCTTTCAAACAGCGCATAAAGCACCTCTCTCGCTGCCGATCGAGCCTCGCGCGCTAAAATTCGAAAATTGATCCCTCTATCCCTCCCTATTTAACAGCGCGCGGCTCTCGGCCTTAATCTAGTTGTAAATTCTCGGTGTCACGTGCAATACCTTTGCGCGCGCCAGACGCCGCGAGCACAAAGGATTTAATCTAGCCGCTTCATTTGCATGCATCTCCGCGGAGTGGAGAAGACGCGCGGCAAACGTTTGCGTCGATACGCGCGTGCCTCGGCTTATCCTTATTCCGTGCCACGAGCGAGGAAGTAGTGGATGCACGTTGACGAGTCGGGAGGCGGCCTACTGCGTCGTGTCTTTCGGCTCCGCTAGTGGAATAATTTAGATAGCGCCCCGAGTATTCGGCTGAGATTTATATGGGGGTGGTGGAGGTGGGGGAGGCTCTTATCTTAGTTGGTTGGCGCATTGTTTCGTTTTAAGAGAGTTTCGAGTCGCTTTGTTTGATTGATTGGTGCAGTTGGGTGGGTTAAGGCGGGATGAAAGTTATAAATTGTGGAAGTTGAGAGTTGGTGGGCTTCCAATATTGCGCTTCTATTTTTGGGCTTGGCCTTAAGCGGCTTCTTTAGTAGGCGTGTTTGAAGTGTGTGTGTGCGTGTGTGTAATAAGTATATTGTTTTTGGGTTGTATGATAGATTTGCGATTTATTGTAACTTTTCAAGGCAAAACTAAAGTGTAATATAACGGTTAAAAGTACGTTCCAATTATTGACATTAAGATCTTTGAGATAATAAGGGTTTTATGAATTACGAAAATGAAACTGTTTCTTGCTTTTCATTATGACCGTGAGCAATAGACAATTTCAAATCTATTAAGGCTGATTGTAAGACCATAAAACCGAATCGAACGACTATTTTCAATGTCAAAAACATTAAATTTTTCTTCAAATTAGCAACACAGCCTTACAAGTATCAATTCAATCAAGCTTAACAAACTTATTACACCGCAGAATGATTCATCCAAAACTGAAGGTCTAATTAATCTTTCGCTCACTATACCAATTAAAAACCATTGCAGGCTTAGCTGCTACGACCTATCCCTCCCGAAATCGAGGAGAGCACCCCCCGGGTTAACAAGACGGGGCGCCGGAGGTCGGGATTATTATTCACGCCCCGGAAAATCGGTGTCACACTTCGTTACATCCAGTTGTGTATTTAGAGCTCGGCGGGTGGGAGACAGCGAGCAAGCCGCTCCGATGACGAAATCGCTCGTTCAAACACGAGCGCCGCCATGCTCGGGAATCCGTCTAACACTTGATTAACAATTTGGAGCAGAGGGTATATCTCGACAAGATAGGCGCGGCTATATCGAATTCGAATTCCAACCTGGTGCTTTTCCTCGGGGATGAAATTCAATTTAGCCGCGCGGGGAGAGCGATTGTAATTGATTTTTGCGGAGAGCAAATATAGTAGAGGACATACCGCTTTTGCGCTGCTGAACTGCCGGTTGAGATTGTTGACGTTGTTGTTGATGTGGTTGTTGTTGATGGTCGTGCCGGAGCCCGAGGTCGAGTTGTTGTTGTTGTTGTTGTGGTGGCTGTTGCTGCTGCGCTTGTGCAGCACCATTGCGGCGAACATTTTTAATGTCAGTGGCTTTTTGAAGCTTTGTGCCTTGATGGTTTTCTTGTACGTTGGAATACTGTTTTTTTACGTGGCACTTGACTTAAGTGTCCAGTCTCATGGTTTGTTTGTCGTAGCTCTACACGCGCGAAAAAGAAAATCGTGAATACTCGGCGTGGAGAACAGGTGAGCGAGTTTTATCGCGCCATGGTTTCAAAAGGTAGCTCGGAATTATGTAACGCGGCGCGAAGTAGGCGAAGAAGGCTTACGATTAATTATCCAAAATTATATAATTAATTACGCGTGAGGAATTATATTATGCGTCGGGAGATAATCAACTGGATGCTTGTGAAATACCGTAATTTTGGAAATACGCTGATTGTGAATGTAAACACGTCGGAATTGCCGGGGATATTTACTCAGATAGTGCGTGCAATTGAAGGCTGTAATAATTGTACGGTATGTTTGTGAAAGTGGCCAAATAAACACATGAATTATGTGAATAAATTTCAAAATAATTCTGCGGATGGTAATGAATGAGAAAGCTATTGTCTGTTAGTGTCAAAATTAGAATTTTGTCAATTAAGTTACGGAAAATTTATATTGTAAAAATTTTAATTTTCCACGACGTTATTTAGTGTACACATAGATACAAATAAAATTGTGTAAATTTTAGCAGGGTAATAATTACAGGACATATTTGAAGATATAAAGAAAAATAATATGATTACGTGAAAAAAAAAGTGAATTTATGCATCCACATCATTTTTCCTTGCGTTTCCATGTACGACCCCACTTTACGTTTTTTTTATAAATATCACAATTTTTATAATCTTAAAATAAAATTATTAGTAAATCGTTATAAATTTATTAATTTTATACAATAGCCAACTCTACAGTAGGAAACTATTATTTTAGCTAAAATAAGTTTGTCAACAACACATATCCATAAATATCAGAACCAAGTACTAAGAAATTAACGGCTCTCTTAAACCAAACGACAACAGCGCATCAAAATTTTCCCCGTAAATCATAAACGCCTAAGCAGAAGCCGGACCCCACCTCCCCGCAAAATTACTCGAAAATCATCGAAAATCACATAAAATCTACTCACTCTACCTCTTCTCGCCCCATAAACGAAAGGCCGCTCGCGCTAACAACACGTCTAGCTACTCCTCAACAACTACACACCGTCAGTTAAAATTCGCATTTGGAAAGCAGGCTAACCCGGCTCTCTCAGGCAAACAAACGGTAGCGTTATAGCTGCTGCCCTCTTCCTTCTCGCCTCTACAATCGCACCCGAGCGACGTAAGCCGCTCGCTCGCGCGCGAGTTCCACCTGCTCGCGCGGCGGCCGATTCGACGAAGCTGCATCCAGCGCGTGTTACGTGTTCATTTACATAACTTCCGTGCGTGCACGTATATATCGCGCCTAGCAGCAGCAGCAGCAGCGGGGAAAATGCGCGCAAGAGAGAGAGAGATCATAACGGCGAGTGTATATACATGCAGAACGAGCGAGCGTTTCCTGCTCTCTGAGCGCGCGGCATACCGGTTCCCTCGCCTTTTTTTCTTCTCCTCCGTTTTGCGAGTGTCTAGGTTGGCGAGAGAGCAACCTGCCAGGGCAGGCTGGTGCTGCAGCTCTCGGCAACGAGATGTCTCTATGATCGTTGCTCCTTTTAATTGAGCTTACGAGATATGCGGAACTGCGTAAGAGGAGTCGTGTGTTGGTTTGTTTTGCCGGGGGAAGGTTGATTTTGCTCGAGGTAAAGGAAAACGATTCAGGATGGCTTTTTTTTTCTTTAGGTGTCGTCGTTATGCAAGATATTTTTATAACGAGTTTGTAGGTTTTATTACTGCGGGTTTTTATGAGATTGAGTTTTGGGCTTTTTTTACGTTTAATTGCTTGTGGAGCTTCGGAAGTAAAATTGTAGGAACAGTAACTGTTTAGGATGGTGGAATCGATTGACAAGTCTGTAAATGCTTAGAAAATATTTTAGGTTTCTTCTTTTACTTGAGAAACGTATTTTTTTTAGTTAAATTTACTTTTTGATTATTCATCCTGTAATTGTGTAAAACGTACTTTTTATTATAATTATAATTTCTTGATTTACAAATAGAGGGCTCAGAAGCTAAGTTGGCAGAAAATAAGTTAAAATAAGGTGAAAGTAAGTTTTAATATTTCATTTTTAAAAAAGTCTACTTTTAAAAAGGATGATTTATCAAATTGAACTTAATCTTTTGGACAAAAGCAATTTGGTCTTTTTGCGTATTGAGCTCTCCAAACATTTACATGTATTTAAACTAATTTACTTAAATAACAGTAACATGTATTAGTGTAACTGGCTTTGAATGTAACAACTTTTTATTTTATTCAATGTGTTTTTATGGAATAACAAAATTATGCAGATTTAGTCGAAATTTTTTTTAGATTAAAAGTTTTACAAAAGAAAGAACGCACAAGATTATTCTAAAGTTTTCTAGTTAAAGAAGTGTTATAATTTCCAATTATTTAAATTAACCTTTTTCCCTTCTTGCCTGAATTTTTCTTAGTAAAGTATTAACTTACTATTTTTACTTACTGATTTTAAAAAGTAAAAATAATTTTCTATAGATAATTCAGTATAATTATTTCAATATACAGTAGGAATGCTCAAATAACAGTTTTTGTTCAATATTTTCAAGGATAAAATTATTAATATAATAAATATCTTAAAAATAATTACCATCAGTACATAAAAATCATTTGTAAATAATAGTAGGTTTGCTGTAATAATATTAATAACACAACAACTTTTACATGTTAACTTGAAATATTGAAATGGCAAATTTGCGTTTGCGTGAGCAGAGATATTTTCTATCGTTTTGATAAATTGTTTAATTATACATAAGAATATTTTTGCCTTAGTTAAGTTGACATTAAATTATGAGATATTGTATTTCCTGGTTTCGCCATCTGATATCGTAAATTTTATCATGAATATTTCTACGTTTATTTTATAAGAAAAATAAAAATAAAAATAAAAATATCCAAACGCTGTGTGTACTGGTTAGAATTATCTTGTATATTTTGATTTTAAAATTTTAATGTTTTCACTGTTGTTAAAACTGATATAAAAGCGAGTCGTACTTTTTATATTACGATTTGAAATATAACAAAAAACTACTATTTAAAAGTTGTCAAGAAAGATCAGAATTGATCCATAGATACTGCACTAATTTTATTGAAGTTAAAATCAAATTTTCTTCCACTAAAGTTATCAATTAGAATATTAGTTAGAATATTGACCCATAATCTTGTATTACACAGACCCTTCTCTAAACTTCCCTTTTGAATAATAATATTATGCCTGCATTTACAAAGTTTACAGACTGCCCTGTAAGTAACAATCATCTAACTTGTACCACAAAACCAATATTTGAAAGCGCATTTGCTACATCCTCCTGTTCTAATACATTAAAAAAAAAATCTCGAATTCGATTGACACATAAAAAGCATAAATCTTACCAACACACCGACCACCCAACCAATATTTTCAATTAAAATAATAATAAAAAACCTCAAACCCAGCCAATCAAATCAGCTTACATTTACCCAACCAAAAGTAATCCTCCAATCACCGGTCCATCGCGCGTCGCCGGATATAACCGTGCAGCATCGAAATGGCCGCGCGCGCGATTACATCTCCGCCGCTCTCGCGTTCACACCTCGACCCTATATAATCCCCCTCTATAATAAGCACGCACGTGCGACACCTATACACATCTCTCGATTATCACCGCTACATACACGAAGACAGCCAAGTCCTCGGCGCAAGTTTTAATGAATCTGTCTCTCGCGCGGACTAAACAATGACCCCCCGCTGCCTTTTCGTGGCCGCATTGTCTCTCCGCGCGTATAAAAGGGCCAGTTTTCATGAAAGCCGCGGCAACAGGAATATAACGGCACTCGGGGATGCTGTCCGCTCGAGCGGCAGATGCCCATTGTCGTAGTCGTCGCTTACGCGGGGGTAAATTATTTTGTCGTCGCGACGGGGCTTTTCCCCGATACTGGGACACGTCCTTCTGGTCGCGCGCGGCTGAAATCGATCCCACGCCGCGAAATGGCTAAAGAGAGAGAGAGGCGGATTTCCAGTTGACACCGTTCTATTCTATTTTGCCTCCCTCTGGAGAGGCTGTCTCGACGCTGCTTTTTTTTTCACAAAGGCCTATATCGCGGAATTTTCATTTCGTTCGCTCTTTGCCGCTTTGTTGTAGAGTCGCGCCGCTGGCGTGGATATAACGGAGTTTTTCTCGCTGCAGCGCAGGCAGGGTATTCAGACGCGGTGGGTTTGGTTTCGTTTTCAACTTTGATTTTTTCCTTTATTTCGATCCGTTGCTTTTTTTCTGTAGCGGATTGGTTTACGGCTACGGGATATTGTAATAGTGTCACTGCGGGCTTGGACGTTTGCAGTGAAATGGTTATGTCGAATGGTCGGGAGTCTGGATTTGTGCGAGGATCTTTATTAAATGGTTTTCGGTAAAAAATGTTATATTTTTATGCGGCTAGCGCGGTAAAAGGGATTTCCTGAATTGGAAATTTTGTTTGCCTGCTCTTTTTAGGATAAAATATTCATAAGATTTTAATTACTCATTTGAGCTTTGCGTATTCAAAAAGAAATTCGAAACCTTATATTTGAACAGCTCGAAATCCTAGAGACGGCAAAAAACCGAATAAATTTTCAATAATCCGCGACCCTTGGAATTACATTAAATCCGCAACGCTGTTGCCAAGGGAGAAATTTCACGGTAATGTATATGTAAGATCGGATCCGGCTGCGAAATTCGCGAACGCGACTAGGAGGGGGGTAATATGAAACAATGGAAGCGATGGCTCGGCTAATCCGACGACGGAAATGAGTAATTAATGCATCGAAAAGCCATGTCTGTGGATTACCTGAATGTACAGGGCGCGCTTTGCTCGGAAATAGAGCCAGTTTCCCGGCGCATCGCGACGCTCCGCCACCTGTCAGTTCGAATTCTAAAAATACATATTCTATTCCGCTCGGCTGATCGATACTTCGGTAACTGCATGTCCTTTTATAAGTTTTATTGTCTACCGATATCTGCTATGGGATATTGGAGTCGTATACGGAAAAATTGGAAATATATAGTGAACCGCTGAAATCGTTTTTTTTCTTTTTATTTAAAGTTGGGTGTGTATTTTTGAGTAATGTTATTTAAATTTTTAGAAAGTCTTTTGAGGGTATGAATTTTTTACGACTGTTCGCGGAGTTATATTGAAATAATTTTTGCGTAGTTTAAGAAGCAGCTGGTGATTACTCCATTCAAATTCATATGGAAGTGCATCGCTCGTATCGATTTTGAATCCGTTTGAATTTAATCTCTATGCAGATGCGTTTTATTGCTAATGAGGGTATAAATTGAATTCAGACTGTGCTTAATAGTTATAAAATTACTTATTTTCAACAATTATTATTATTTAATTAATAAATTACAATACACTACAATTTATTCAGCTAAACAAATAATTCTATTAAATTAAACAATTTCATTCATTCAATTCTATTTAATCTCAAACCCGCTCATTAGATAAACTTAGTTACCTTTAAAATTTCCACGTAGCCCATCAAAATTATCGATTTAACTGTAACCGAAACGAGAAAAAGCGCAGTAAAGATTGTTTACGACGCAAGTACCAACAGCACCAAAGATTCAACACTGAAAGCCGCTGTAAATAAGACATTTAACTCGGAAAGTTATAGATGTAAAATTATATTGATTCGCTTAATTGGACGTAAGTGCATTTCAGCCGTATACTTAAACGTAATCTCGCGCCACGCGTCTTTCGACGAACGTGAGAAAATGCCTCGCGCGAAAACCGCCCCCCTCCCAACCCCCCCGACAGACCGACGACAGTAACTTATTGCAAAGAAATTTCCTATTCACGGCAGAAAATGCTTCCTGGAAGCGCAGTTAAAAGAAAATAAAAAACACCCGGCAAGCGCGCGAACTTTCAGCAAATGATTTTTAGAAAGAAGCAGGAAATTTTGTTTATAATGACAGCTTTAAGGAGTAACTAAGGCGCGCTTGATTTTTAAAAAAACTTCATTATGCAGAGTCGAATCCGGGCGCGTCTTCGTTGGGAGAAGAGGTTCGAGAAAATATTAATCGGAGTATATTCGGCGATCGTGCAGCGGGGCTGCATAACCGGTTCTCTTGTGCCTTCCACGTCTCAACAGGTTTCGCTGCCGAAATTCTGCGCGCCTCGGGCCGTAAGGTACACCGTGACGTAGGAAAAAGAAATGCAGGATCGCTTGGTTGAGAGTAACCTTACGTGCGCTGCTTCGTCCTTGATGTAAAGGGTATTAAAAATTTAGGAGTTCGTGATGCGAGGTAGTTGGGAGGTGAGGAGTGTTGTTTCTGAATAGTGAAACTTAGTAATAATGGAGTGGTAGATTAGTGTAGTAATGAGAAAAAGATTATTGGGACTGATTAAGTTTTATGTTGTTGAAATATGTGCAGATGTGAAGCAATTATTAAATTTTATTACTGGTGGAATTTGTAATTTAATAGAAAATTGTTGTAACTAAATTTATAAAAGCTGTTTCTAAAAAATGTCGCTTACTATATCGTAAAATTTTCGAGATTTTTTTCTTGTTTTTGCCGATCGTTATACTCATGAAAAATTTCAATCACGTTCATTATTTTCTTTAAGACATAAGTTTCCATAATATTTTGTCCTCAAAGACAGGTATCAATAAAACCTGTTTTCGATTCCTAAAACGGGTCTTCACTTTGTCGTTGTCGAGCCGGCCAAAGTTGGACAATTAACTTTTTGTTACTTATTTGTCAATTTAACTTATGGTCACTACACGTAAAAATTTCAACACGTCCCGATCGTTATTCTTCGCAAGAAAAATATCAGACATTAAGCAGAATACACTTAATTTCGCTAAAAACATCCCAGATGAAAAATGCATTTTTAATTCGCTGATACTCACACCAAAAAAAAGAAATAGGTCACCGAATCCATTAAACTCATCCAAATAGCAGTCTCCATCCACACCTTCCCGCTCACGTAAGAACACAAATCCAGCCGAACAAAAAATCACCGTGTAAACCAACCCACGACATTAAAAACCCGAACACCAGCCCAAAGAGGCCCGCGCCCAAAAAAGCAACCGGGCTCCCAAGAAAGAAAAACCGGCACGGCGCAAGCACACAAAGAACCGCGGCGCTTTATCAAAAAGGCAACTCTCCCCCCTCCTCGTCGGGGCGTTCGAATCGCGCACGCTAATAGACGACTCTCCCACAAAAGCCGGCTCTATATTTACTCCCAGCTCTATACCATAGATCCCCAGCAATAATCGTCCGCTGATCGTGTGGGGGGCAGTTTGACTACTCGAGAGTGCGCGCCGATAAAGACTCGGTAGCGCTCGGCTCGCCAATAAAAACAAAGAGCTGCGCGAACAAAAGAACGAGCTTTCCCTCCCTCGCATCCCCGTGCAGCAACTTTTTCTCCTCGCCGCAGACGTCGTAAATCTCCCGGCGAGCCAAGGGCGCTGTCCTTGCGGCGCGCCCGCGAATCTACACACACACCAGGGAAGACGCTCTCTTTTCGGGAAATAGCCGGCTTCTTCCAATCGCCAGCTTTCTTTATATATATACCCCTTCGATTTCCGCGTTCAATTTTTCTCTAAGCCAGCGCGGGGGGCGGTCGATTCTCGGGGCTTAATGATCTTTCTCCCCCTCGGCGCGTTCGCGGAAAGTTTCATGCCGCGTCCGGGAGCCAGTCACGCGAGCCGCTTTCTCTCTCGGCCGTCAACAAGTTGGAAATTGGTATCACTGTTAGACGCCCTCTCGCCCTCCGACGCGAGCGTCACCGGCTGTTACGAAACGCGAGCGCGCTAAGCGGCTTGCGGCCGATTAGAGCGACAAAGGCGGCCGGGAGACGCAAAAGTTTGCAGGGGAGGGAAAGTCGGAAGAGGATATTTCTTTTTCCGAAAAGAGGAAGTTTGGGATGATAGAGAAGAAATTCTTTGGCAGACATTTTTCTAAATTATTAAATTTTTATTATTTATAAAATCAATGTAAGTCTGAATTTTTTATAATAATAAACATTTGCTAATAGAGTTAACAACATTTTTAGTGAGAAACTGCGCTTTGATGAATTACCAGGGCACATCTTTTTCTCTTCAACCAAGCAAAAAGACAAAACCCAGAGTAACAATCAAGAGAACACGAGTAAAAGGAAAAATTTGCAAATCCAAAGTGAAATGGCAAAAAGCCGTCCCCTCGTTAATCGGAGATTCTCAGTCAACTGGTCTGTATGGTCGAACGAAGCTGTAGGAGAGTAGTTGTCGTGACTGTTTGACTTTCGCTCGTGGCTTAATTTCCGATGACTGCATTAAGTAAGCGCGCTTGCTTTATTTGCTTTTTATCTCAGAGTAATTTTAAAGTTTATTGTTAAGGTTTTGTAAAGTCATTTTACAAGACTATTGGAAAGACATAAATTTTTACTCGGCTGCAGCTAGATTTGTGCGATATTTTTATGACGAGCTGCGTTGTTTTATTAGGGGGATTTTAGTATCGGCAAACGGAAAATTGTCGAGGAGCCGGCAATGAAGACGAATGCTTAATTGGATTATAAAGACAAAGTACATTATTCATATTTATTAATGTTTATTCATGAAAATTAATTGAAAAAAAAATATAATTAATGATTCAAACTGTAAAATAAATTCTCTGAAAGCAGTGTGACTTGACAAGCTTGTCGCTTATCGGAAAAAAATCACTAATGATTTAGTAGGTGCTCGATTTCAAGTGGGCTTAATGACGCTGACTTGGATTAATATACATAAGCTGTGTATAACGAATGGCCAGAGCTTAAAAACTTGACGGCGGAAAGAAATTCCGAAACAAGCTTAACGCGAAACTCTGACGCTCGTTGCTAAAGTAGTAGTAAATATATTAAAAAATGGGGTGAGAGCGTGCAAAGTTTAATTAATCTATGTGCGACCTGACATATATACATAGCAGGTTTTTTTTTTAATTAAAACTGGATAGAGCTTGTAATTAAAAATTATATTTATTACAGGGCTTTTAATAGCTGACTCATCCCTAAACAATCCAGCCAGGCTCTTTTCCAATTTAATTGCAAATCATTTCCGATGCATATCTGTGTAAACCGCACCGTGTTTACTAAACAATACATAATCTTTATTAGTTGAAGAGGTAGGGATAGAGAGGGTGAGGAGAGCGGGGGAGGCATTTGATTGGTGCACTTGACGTGGTGCACCGAAAGCGATTCTAATCCAGTTTAAATGCGCGCTCTCGCGAATTATTAAATAAATTGCAGAAACGTTTCGCGCCGCAGCGCGCCGAATTACGCAGCCAATTAAGCGGATGAATTAATTAGCGGGCGCACCGCCTGCGCGCTCGCAAACTCTGTGTGTATATAAAGCAGACGACGAAAAAAAAAAAGAACAAGTCGAAAGAGCGAGTGAGAGAGCACGGGGTAATCTTTATTAGAAATTTTAATGAAGATTTTAATATACCCGGCTGAAATTCGTGCTGTCTGTCGCGGCTAATGAAATTATTTGTTATGAAAGTTTTGATTGTTTGCGTCGTATTTATATTTCTAGAAATTTATACACATTTATTAAGTGCTAGATCTTTTTATTAAGAATTTAAAAGATGTATTTTTCAATAGATATAAACAATTATAAAGAAGTAAAAAAAGAAAGAGTTGTATTAGAAAATAATTAGCTAGTACGCTGCTCCCGAAATTGCGGAATAAGTCAAATGTTTGAAGAGCGAAGAAGCTCAATTATTTCAGTATCCAAGAGTTTAAAACAGAAGCCGTCACAGCCCGTAAATTTCTACCTCTTAACCCACATAGCTTTACTCCTGCCTAGAAATCTCGAGAAAGCTCGAGCCCTAGCTGAGGCGGCGATGGCAGCCCATAAAAGGAAAAAAGAAAAAAAGAAAGCTTTGCCTGCAACACTCGGAGGACCTGAGCTGCGAGCTATCTCGGGAGCAGGCTCGGCGGGTATAATTTAGGAGTGCAAATCGGCTGGCTGTGGCGCGGCCGAGTCATCGCCGCGTATCTCGTGTCTTTCTCGCTCAGGACGTTTATGTCCTCGCGCGCAGGGCTGCGGCCGAGAGCGCGAAAATCCGTGGATTTCAGCGCGCTCCCCTGTGTAAAGAGGATTTTCCGCTTCATAAAACGCGCGCGCCGCGAGCGGGCCCCTGCAGAGACAGCGATTTCGTGCGTGCGTGCCTGCGTTATGGGGCTTTACGAGTGTTTGTGCGTTCGCGCTCCACAGTCCGCGCCCGACTCTCATGCTAGTCCTCCTGTTTATGAGTCTGCCAACTTGCCTGCACATGCTCATGAGCTGCGGCTCGGAATTTATGTAACTCGTCTTTCTCTCTCTCTCTCTACCTCTGTCTTTCTCTACTGCTACTCAGCCTTGGTCTTTGCGAGCAAATGATAATGTTTCCTCAGTGTTGGTTTATATGCCCGATGTTTTACGCGCAAGTGCTTCAAGTGTACATCGTGCGATTGAGTATTAGCTGGTTTTATGAGGCTCCAAACCGTAGTGGAAAATTGAAAAGGATACAAATGGCAGAAAGGTCTGTCGCTCGTTGTGTAACTCATTTTTGGAGGTGAGATTTATTTTTAAACGTCAAACCCGAACGAAGCAGCATTTGCGAAAAGTATATAGATAATTTCCTTATTATTATGGAGTAAACGATTACTATACTAATAGATAAAAGAGTAATTCTAAATGTATTGTTATAAACGACATACAACAAAGATTTACGACGCTTGCTTTAAAGAAAAAAATTTTATGAAGGTAGAGATACAAAAGGTATACAATTTGTGTAGCTGATAATGTAATAAAAAGCTTTCTCTTCAAGAAATTAAAAATAAATAATAATCAATAATTCTACCATTTAACTAAAGATGTGACTTTTTTTAATTTTTAACACGTTTGAATTCAATTAAGCGCGCTCTAACTCTGAGTAAAAGTATGCTGTATAAGTATTCAATTAGCGAGGCGAAAAATTCAAAATTTTCAAATCGCACACATACACAATCCATTCAGTTCTCTCGGCGCCATAAAAAGCCGCCGAGCGTAATTCACTTATTGCCTCTCGCGGCTGTATATGCGCAGGGAATGACAACGAAATCAATACACATATGTTCTTAATCGTTTCGTGATTAAAGCTCGTTCAAACTACTTGCGTGTGAGTCGCCGCTTGAATGCGAAAATAATAGATCGCGACAAATCGATCTATGTATGTTGCAATTTAAAACAACATTGACGTAAGTATGAGTCGCTGTTGGAAAGTGTAATTTTTGTAAATTTTTTTCATGAAAGAGTTGCTGGAAAAGGAAGGATCGATGTCTTCCACGCGGCATCTCCCGCTTGCGCACTCGCGCATCCTCAATTCGTTAATGGAAGCTGGCTTGCAGGCGCGCGCGTGTCGTCGCTTTATTGTTTATGGGAGAGCCTCCCACTAGTGCTGCGTCTCTCTACGTCGTTTCGACGGACGGCAGGCAGCAGCATGACGGAGATCATCCAGGGCCGTAAAGTCGCCGGATATGCGCGTACGTATATACCGAAATTCCAGAAATGCGGAAATACGAACGCCAATCTCTATACGCGTAACATGTGCGTAAGAGCAAGCTTTATTTAATATTCTCTTTTATAAGCTACTTTTACGCTGAAATGCTATATGTGCTGAATTATGCCAGCGAGCTCGTGCCTTTTGTGTATTTTCCAACATTTTAATAACTCGGAAACAGCGATCTCAGGAATTTTAGGTATATCAGCCCAGCTATTTCTAAGGGCTTTTTCAACTACGCTAAAATAACAAAAATTTTAATTTTTCATTTTCTCAGTACAGTTTTTATAAGAAAGTTTTATGTTTGTTCATTATCATTTCGAACAATAAAATTTAGCTGATTGTACGACTATTGATATTAATAAAAAACCTATTTAACAATTTATTTATTTCCTGATAAGTCAAAGAGTATTTCAATATATTTAATTTTTTCATAGACGCTATTTCAACGAAATGATTGAAGCGCTGTGAATAATGAATAACAACGTAAAGCACAATAAAATCTTTCGAGTGGCATTTATCGGATTGGGATATCAGAGAACAATGAAAGCTTTTAAAATGTAAAAACTCAGTAATGGATACGATCCTTTCGACTTATCATTTTCAAATACTTTTTTAAAAAAAGTTCTACCTTCATAAATAATTTTATTAACTCAGTAGTTGAAAATAATTTAAAAAATATTCATTTTATTGATAACATTGTTTATTTGTTTTTTTACAAGCAAATTTATTCTGAATAAAATAAAATATTCCTGTTTTCAAATATATTATTTAAATTATGACTTGAATAAAATTAATCTGTAACAATATTTAATAATATTAAATTTAGTTCCGAAACTAAGAGAAAGAATTGAATTTTCCCGTTTTTCAGCATTTTCTCCCAGCTAATCCACTCGAGCAATTTGTTTACGCCGTAAAGCACTAGCCTTGCGCATCTAGAAATTATTATATCCGTGGACAGATAACGCTCTTTATAACCACCTGGTAGTTTCATGAGTCGTTGAGTTAATTGAAGGATTTTGCCTGGATGCAGTTGAAGACAAATTTTACAGTTGGCGATAAAATTCGCGCATAGGCCTACCTTTAAACCACCTCGGAATGAATTCTTATGAAATACGACCGTGAAAAATGAATTCTCATTCTTTTATGGAAAAAAGGTACGACGCAGCGTTTAATACGCAATGCGTAATATTTTAGCTTTAAAGCCCTGAATTAGATGTGGATTTTGTATTTACAATGATTTACGAGTAAGTCAAGAGCTAAGCTCATTTTACTATTTATCATAATATTTTTAACAAAAACTTAATTATATTCACTCTACTTATAATTCCAAACTATTTTCTTTAGTAAAGAAAGAGTTTATTATCTTTTTAATTAATCTCTCTTAAATTTCCGAGTCCGATAAATTTAATTAACGAACCTTTGAAGCATTATCAATCCTAAAAAAAGGTTCAGTGTCCTAAAAATTTAATTATTTTATAAGGTTAATGTCAGTGGATGCACAAGAAATTTTCATTATGGAACCGTAATTAAAAATGTAAATATATATTTATTTTTCTATGCAACGATTTCACGTTTAGGTTAAGATGAATGTAAAGAAAAATTTCAATATTTCAGTAAGCTTTATAAATTATTTTTATTTTCTGGAAACAAGTTTAAAGATTAAAATACTTTAAATGTTCAATGACTATGAATTGGAAAACTTTGGCAAATTAAGGGGCAAAGAACGATCAACAGTTTATCCGAGTTTTCGGCCTCTAAAAGCCAAATCTCTGGATTGGGCGTTCATCGGCATGCTTTAACGAACTTCAATTATCGATCGCGTAGGCGCACTGAAAAATGCCTTGTTAAGCCGCTGCCGCGGCGAGTTGGGCGCGAAATTGAGTCTAAATATTCGAACGCGCGAATTCCCCCGACCGGCCGGGAGTCAAAGCGGGGCCGCGGCGCGTTTAATCGTCTCCTGCGGCTTGCCACCGTCGACGCCGGTCCTTTGACACCTGTTTTTTTGCCCCCCGGCTATGGCGCGAGCGCGTATATAGCCAACGCCTGAAACCTGCGAAAAATCGACGGGGAAACGTTCGCGGTGCTGTGGTTTCGCAATAGAGTGGAGATTGCTGGATAAGCTCAAAGCTTGATGGGCTGTGTGGAATTTTATGGCTTTCGTACTTTATTGTTTCGGGATTATATGGTTTGTGAATTTATTTATGACGTTTACTTATTTATGTTAATAGTTTAAATGGCGAATAAGTTGAAAACATTTTAAAGGGAGTGAGTTTTTTTTACAATATTGTGAAAATTTAAATGTATAAATCTGATTAAATGATGATAAAATTGTAAATATGAATGGATGAAATATATTGTAGCCATAAAAGAGCCGATTCAGCGATATTTGAGTGAGGGCCGATTTCAAATAGCTTGCGACGAAACATCAAAATTCCAAGTAGTAGTTCCAATATGTCCGATAAAGATCAGAAAAAGAAAAGCCATTCCGCATTATTCTATCGGGCGCGCATATCGGCTGTTCAGCCATTTTGAATTCGGAAATTTCGCCTTGGCTGTAGGCGAAGGGAGGCGCGATCGGCCAAGAATCAATTCTCATGCAAATGCGCGAGGACATGCGCGCTAGTTTACAGTTTACGGCGATGGAAATTTTGACACTTGGGGAGTTGCGATATCTTGGAAGCTCTATGTTTCTATGTCTGCCGCCTGATTCAATTTAGATCGCAATTACAAGGCCTCGTAATTGTTTTTACGGCTGCTGCCTTTCGCTTATCTAATGCCTCACTTTTATTACAATCTTCATCTAGTCTTATTAGACGCGTTTCGTATTCAGCGATCTAACCATTCATAACTAGGCGTAACCGCTTCTCATATTTTCATAAAACCATTGTCGCAGCAGGTGCAAAATCTCATCTGACTCGCACGCATACAATTACGCGCGAATCCCATTCCGGCCAAGAAAGCCACTCGACGTTTCTTTATCCCTACTACAGGCTGGAAATTTCGAAAATTTGAGAAAGCAGCGAAGCAAAAGGCAGCTCTATACAGCAGCGGCAGCGGCAGCGGCAGCGGCAGCAGGATCTTCGGCTTCCTCGGGAAACGCCTCCTCCGCAGCGAGCAGCGTTTGCTCCATGAATATTTATCGCGTGTGCGCGCGGCTTCCGAGCGTATATCTGCGGATTCGTTGGGCGAGCGCGCTGCAGAGCGCAGTGCCCGTGTGTATTTAATACGTGTGCGCCGCCCTCCCCGAGCGCACGGCCCGCTGTTATACGAGCGCTGTTTTGTAACAGCTTGAAATGGAAAATTGAAAATTTAGTTTGCAGAGCTAGCTGAGCGCAAGCGCGCGGTTTCTGCGGTGTTAATGAATTAGGCGCCGCTCTGATTAATTAATTTCGTTTCTTTTGACCACCGCTGATGCGTACTTGCTTTGCCGACCTGATTGGCTCCTCGCTCGCTGCTTTTATTTACTCTTGCAATCAGCTCGCGTTTAGCGGGATTATAAAATTTTTGCTTTCTATATTCATTAAATGTCGACGCTTAACCGTGCTTTATCTGCACTTTTTTTTTTTTTAATAATTGGCAGTTCTTTTTTCATTATACTTCAGTCAGGCGCGCTCTTTTCTTTTCCTTACACGTTGAAAAAAGCGTCCTCCGCAGCGACATAATTCACTTTCGCGGATTAAGGCCTCCATATAACAAAGAAAAGCGAAACAAATGAAAGGAAGAACACACACACACACCCACACACAAAAGCAAGAGCAAGATCCAGATCCCAAACGAGGAAGAGGCGCGTAAAAAGGGACGAGGCTGAAAATGAAAAATTCAGCTTTACATCGTGCAGGGGCGCGAAAATTTTTGCCGGCCGCCGCTCGGTATGCATATGCAAACGGCTTTGCGGAGGCGAAAATTGATAGAGGAGGGAGAGAGAAAGCGAGAGAGAGAAAAAGAGCAAACGAGATGGCCGGCATGTAGCGCGCTCATTAGCAGACTAATTAAAGCCCACGGCAAGAGAGGAGAGAGAGCGAGAGAGTGAGAGAGGGAGCAGCCAGGCTAGCCAGGCACCTTTTGCGCTCCTGCCCGTAATCGGAGAAGCGTTGTTGTGCTGTGCCTGTGAGAGAGGATGGACCGAGGATGTTGGATGTTGACCTTGCGCATCTTGCTAGTTTACAGTATGGCTGGGATAGCTCGCAGATTTTTCTCGAGCTTCGTAAAAAGGAGAGTGTATAAATATTTTATGCACCAAGCTTTTTTCTACCAACAAGCAGTTTTTTATTATATGCTCATCTACATGTTTTGTAGAAGCATTAATAATTTTTACGTACAATTTAAGTTTAGAAAATTCATTTTAATCATTTTCTCAAGATTCCAAGGAAAACGCTTGTTATAATAAATATTTTAAAGCATTAAATTTGCTCTTATCCTCTTTAGAAAAATTATTCTTGTTTTTGTTCACAGCTCAATAAAGAAGCACAAAACTAAAAACACGATCTCGCTTAAATCTACAATTTCAGAAAACTGGGATTACGCGACTCTAATTTAAATTCAGTCCGCGCAAATCTGCATCTCGGAAGCATAGGCAAAAAAAAGAGAGCATGCATCGCTTTCTCTGGGAAAACAGGAAGAAACTCATCTAGCTACGTGAGCGCGAGAGAAAAACGGCTATCCATCATCCCGGCATGAACTCGCACGATAGCGGCTCTCCTCCTATATAGCCAACATTCCTCGTTCTCCCAACTCGATTTTCATAGGCATCGAGCGCGCGGTACTCTTAATTAATTACCGCTCGACCGAGCTCCGTTCTTTGTCTGTCCGAGCTCGCTCTGACGTGTGCATGCACTTGCCGCTCGCCGATGCTCTATTTTACCTGTACCTCGCTTATAGATATAGGCTATCTTTTCCAGTTAGCGCGCGTGGCTTGGAATGATGGAGAGTCGAGGTTTTATTTGCGCTCAATGGCTCAGCGAGAAATTCAAGTGGAAGTGATGATGTATGAGAGGATAGCTTGATTGAATGTAGAAAAAAATACTCGGGACTTAAACGCTTGTTTAGTCGGCCATTTATCGTATGTCTATGAACAAGAAAAATGTTACATTTACATCTAAATTGCACTATAACTACTGAAGGATATTCCCCTTTGAAAAAAACTTTAAAGGCAAAATGTAGTTAGGAAATTAGTTTTTTTTTTATAATTTACAATATAAGTGAAAATATATTGTTTTATTTCGATATACTTACTAATTTTGACAATAATCTTTAATCTTAAAAAAAGTCGAAATAAACTTCTATGTTAATGTTTTCCTTTCTTCTTAACCATGCAGTTTATAGTAAACTTCTATTTTCAGACTTTATTGAATTAC
Source organism: Eupelmus azureus (assembly GCA_030522685.1). Classification (NCBI taxonomy): domain Eukaryota; kingdom Metazoa; phylum Arthropoda; class Insecta; order Hymenoptera; family Eupelmidae; genus Eupelmus; species Eupelmus azureus. Next base: position 23,097 of record JAPYZA010001974.1, read on the forward strand.
AAGATAAAAAATAGCAAAGATTATTTGCCCAACAACCACACCAGTCTAAAATAACTAACGCCCAGAGCAGCGAACTTCCCGTGCAGCTCTGTCACTTGATGCGATATCGAATTTTGGCGAATGGCGTCGGGGGCACGCGCCGATTAACGCGCGTGTTCGCCGAAAAGTTAAAATACAAAAAAGCACGCCAGTCGCTAGCTTTCCGAAAACAATAAAAACGCATCGGGCTATACCCCCCTCGGCAAAAAAAAAAAAATTGGTGGAAGAGGCTCTAATTTACATGGTCGCCTGCCGTCCGTACATAAAACGGAGGAGAGAGAGAGAGAGAGAGAGAGCACGAGCCTCTGGGCGATTTATTGCGCGTAAATAGAGAAACTCGCTCTCTCGCATTCAAAATTCGCAGCACGCCAAACGTTTACTTTGTCCCGGCAACGCGATAAAATAAAATCACTGCGCGCGCGTATGTATGTTCGACGAGGGATGACCGGGAAACGAAAAAACTAAAAAGCGGCCAATGCAGTTGGAGACGCGTACAAACTTTGCGAAATTCATTCGGGGATGGCTCGGTAGTTATGCGAAGATAGTTAATGCGGTTCTTTTTATCTGATGATGAGATTTGAGTTGCAAAAAATACGCTTTGTCACAGGTAACTAAGAGGAGAAGTTAAAGTGTCATAAATCAATTTCGTTTGTCGTGCTTTATTATTCTGAGAGTGTACAGCAATGTAGAATTACGAGAAATACCTTGTGTTCGTAACAGAAAATAAAACTTATGAGACGTGCAAATCTTTCTCTGTACATAAATTAGCTCACTTAAGCTGTTAAATCATAAAAATGATGCTTGCTAAAATTAATATTGAAAATTTCAGTGTATTATTGTTTCTCAGTGCGTTACAAAAACAAAATATATTGCTCTGCTTTAAAACCCATTTATTTTATCAATTGACATTTCCATTTATAAATCAGAATTCTCTGCAAGAAAATGGATAAAAAGCGAGATAATGTTCAAACATATTTTAATTATAAATCAAAATGAAAAAAAATTGCTGCCAATTCATTAGCACTATTATTCTCAAACTCCAATTAAATATAGTATTATATTATGAAATTATTTTTGTTATAAAGAATAATATATCATTTAAAAAAATTTATTATCGATAATTTCCATATTAATGTCTTTATTTGCAAAAAGCTCTCTTCAAATTATCTTGAAGTAAATACGTGCAAAAAAAAAAAAAAAAAAAAAAAAAAATCGCTTTGGTGAAAGCAAGAGCCGATGAGCGGCGATGGCCGCGTCGCATTGCATTATGATTTTCTAATTTTGGCGCCTGCCGGAGCTCTAACGACGTTACGTCATTATTAACGCGACAATTACCGGCGCGGCTGATGCTTTTACTTCGGCGCCGCCGCTGCGTTTACGTTATTATCCGCGCTGCCCCGCGGACATTTTGCTCTCTCCCACCCTCGCAGACGTTTCAATTAGCGCCACCGACGCTCCCGCTCACCTATACCTTCCGCGCGAACCTTTGAGTTTTCAGTTGAGATAATTTAAACTTTTGGAACTAGTCCTTAGGAAGGGGCGAATTTCCTGAAAATTTATCATTATGCTTTCCAGTGCTGGTAAGTCGTTGGACACTTTTTTCTTTGTTTTTTTTTTCATTATTTTAGATTTATTTATATATAATCATAGAGTTTAGAAATGGATTTTCATTTCACCTTAAAAATTCTACACGATTTTAAGAGGTGCGGAGTATCTGAAAAATCTTGTAGAATTTTATTTCATTAATCTAGATAAAAAAACTAGCCTTTTAGGTCAGCAGAAAACATTTTATTGTAAAGAAATTTTTTCATCAAACCGAATAGAATTTTTAAAATATACGGAGAAAAAAATCTCCACTAAAACGCTCGAAAAAGTACGTAAAAAAGCGCGTGCGCCTGCTCCTTTCAAATAGCCTGATAAAAAAAGAACGACTGTCGCCATCAACGCTTCCGCAGTCGCACTACTGCGCGTATATGTATGGATGCGTGGGCTTACTATGTGTATACGTCTCTTCGTGCAGTGCATCGATTCGAAAGTTCGCCGGTTGCAAAAAACGTTATTTTAACGTAGGCGAAAAAAAGAAAGTAACTAGCAAACGTTGAATTATTTATAAAAATTTGTTTTGAATTTTCGGTGCCTGGAATACCGAGAGTGAGTAAAAAATTTTCTCCCCATTCAAGGATTTGTGGAAAGAGGAAAAAAATATGAAAATGAGACAAAGGGTTTTAAAAAGAGAAATTAATCCGCTTTGAAAAAAGTTCTTGCGCGAAAAAGGGGGTCGAACAGTTCTGACAAAACTGAACTTTCAAATGAATTCGAAGAGCAAACAAGTGCGCGAAAAAAGCGTGCTCGATAAACTTTGTGAAAAGTCGAGTCGCGGCGTTAAAACAGCTTGGTAAACAGAAAAGCGACGCTTGCTACGTGTAATTTTTATTATTGAAGTGAAAGCTAAACTATAAACATTTAGAAAGATTAGAATAAAAACGGAATAAAGCTCACTTATATTCTTACCCTCATGCAGCCTTTCCAACAAAGAGTCCTCAAAATATAAGAGCGGTGCGTAGAAGCAAGTAGAGTGAGCGGCGCTTCATCGACGCGTACACGTACACGCTGCGTCGGTCGTCCGCTGCAGATTAGTTGCCGCGGGCTCAAAAGCTAGGGATGGGAAGCAGGCCGATAGCCTAGCCAGCCAGCCGCCAGCCGCCAGGCAGCCAGCTAGAGCGAGAGCTATCGCACCTTTCCATATGGCGCGTAATAACGCGAGCGAGAGGGAGAGTTTCGCGCACCAAGATTACGTGCTCCGTTTTACAGATTTTGGCCGCTAGTCTGCTGCTTTACCTCGGGGCTTTATGTCCCCTGTATACTTTAGAGAGGGTAGACTGGACGTTTTTTTTACGTTTGACGTTTTGCGTTCTTCATGGCTTGTCTGACTTTTTTGCTCCGCCGATTATGGCTCAAGTTTTAGCTGGCTTTACAACAAAATATTGATGCATGGAAAAGTGTTGCACGAAGAATATAAATTGCCTAAGAATTTCGTTAAAGCTGTTTTAAAATATTATTATAAAATATTATAATAAATAAGCCCAGCTAGCATCGAAATGTTCAAACAATTAACGTAACTGCTTATATGAAATAACCTTTAATCAATAATCGCAGCCGCCTTTGCGGCAAAGTTTAATAACCAAACTTGCATAATCCCTAAATACCATCCAGTTCCGCCGATCAAATCGCCCCAATCTCTTGATCTAAACGATGAAAACGCACACAAGCTTGAAAATCATCTTTGTTTACCTTCTCTGCCGATGTCCTCTCACGCGCACTTTCTCCACTGCGGTAATAAAGTAAATATTCGCACGTTTCTCGCGGCCGATCGGGACAAGTCAAAGAGCGAGGAAATTCCGAGGGCACAAGAGGGGATTGCTGGCCAGTTAGCGGACGGCCGCAGTGTAATCATTTGCGGTGGGGCGAATCGATGCCGGCTCTGGCTGCCGCTGCTGCTGCCGCCATCCCTGCCGGTGTGTATAAACGGCCCAGCGGACGCTTTCGACTTTCGACGGAGCCCAACCGACATGGCTATTGCGAGGCAGCTGCAGGCCTGGATGGTAAACTTGAGAACGCTGTTAGCTATGAATGAAAGTTTTTTTCTTTCGGGACTCTGGTTCTCATTTTATTTTGAGGGATAACAAAAAGTTTGTTTCCCATATTTTTTTTATTATTTTCACTTTCTATATATTCAAGTAATAATAGAAGAGGAAACAATATTTTCTTGGAATTATAAAAATTGAATGTCCAAAAATTAATCACATGAGCTTCATTTTGATTGCGGTCACAATATAATGAAAACCTTTCGCCAAGCTCCAGTTTTTTCTCTGCCTCGTCGGTAAACTTGGCTCGCGTACACGTCCGCTAACGGGCTCCGCATGCTCTTTTTTCTCATTTAGCCCGTATTCCTTTCACGAGCCTAGACCACTTTTTTTACGATTCTCATTCACGGTTATTGTTTTCTTTTATTGCGTGACTCATTGTGCCTTATTCGGATAACGACGCCGTCGCGCAAATTTAATTAATTTATCTCTACAAACGAGCAGCACTGCAACGTATTTCCAAACTGCATTTAGAATTTGAAGGTAACATTTTTAAGTATTTTATCAATGCGTATAAGAAAATATAAAGTTTGCTAAATTTTCTTTACAAATAGCTTAGCATTTATTTAGCAAAACGCAATCTCATACGTACATTTTCATAAAAACAAATCGAATGATATGCGGCAGAGCGATTTGAATGACATACTGTTTATCGCGATTAAAATCACGCCATTGCAATCTCGATTTATGAAATTCTGCGCTTTTCTCTTTTCCTCTTGGATAAACTTGACCACGCGCGGGCGCGCATGTGCCAACGACCCAGTACGGCCGACCCTTTTCATTTTGTTCTCCTTTTTCTTCCTGGACCCTCCCTTTTTCTTCTCTCGATTTTTGCGCATTCATCCGAGCTTATTATTCTCCTTTATCGTATCATTTTTTTTCGCTTCTACGGATTTAAGTGCTAAAGAATTTTTTTTAAAATAATATTTTTGTTACCTCTTTTATTTGCTAGAATCTTTATATAAGCATAAATACAATGTCATTAAATCTTGAATTCAGTAAGTTAAATTGTGAATCTTGAATTTAAAAAAACAACTATTAGGTGTGTCTGACCAAATTTTGCTGTAACTACTGGATCGATGAACGAGCAATGTCATTAAAAAATATTATATATTTCAATAATTATTTTTCTAGTCAAGAATTTTTCTAATTAAATGTTCAGATTATTTATCTTGAACTAATGAAATGTATTTATCTAAAAATGATACTTGAATATTGGCTCTTTCTAGCACTGCACTGAAGCAAGAAACTGTGCAAATACAGTCTTATCAACAAGATATAAATCGCACCGCATAATACATTGGAGCCCAATCAAATCTATCGAAACTCAGGGGCAATTTAAAAACAATTCGCGGCAAAGTTGAGCACAGCCCGATTTCCACAGGCTTGCTCTCAAGAAACGAATCGAAACGAAAATCCGGGTGAGCCACTCAAACGTAACGGGCGCACACAAAACAGATTGATAAAATATACCTCCCGGAACTGTTGGGTCGCGCGGCGCTTTGGCCAATAAAAGCGAAACGAGCGCGCGGGGCGTCGAAAGCGCGCGTATTTATACTGCTTTTTTACGAGCTCTTACCCTCCTCGTCCGATCGAGCGTACAGGAATGATTTTAATCAGCGCGCGCTCTGCGAGGGTGCGGCCTCTGCCAGAAAAGGACTCGCCCGCCTAATGACGCGAAACGCGCGTATGTTTACGCCGAGGGCTGCCACGACATCGCCACATCGCCCGGAAAAAATGGGGACTTTATTCGCGGCCGACCCGATTTTTCTCCCGCCCGCCCGCGCAGCCGGGCTTTTACACTGATGCGACGCACAAAGGAGAAGGGGGCCGGACTGCCTAGAGAGAGCTCATAAATAATAGAAAGGATTTCGAGGAACTCGAGGAATTCCCGGCGAGAGGCCGACTTTTCCTTTCTGATTCGATATTTCTAAGAGAGGGCTCTCCTTTACGGCTCCGACTGGCAATTATGTGTCGAACCCCTCGATGCTGTCAAAATCACTTGTAATAGAAAAAGATTTGGCGGTTGGGCCAAGCGATGAAATCTGTTGCGTCTTCGGTCGGTTGAGCGCGCGTGTCTCTGCTTCTGTGGCCTGTGCGGTTTTATCGTGTAAATCAAATAACGTCAAAAATACAAATTTATTTGCTCACAACGTTCCAAAAACATTTCGTACTCTACAAATATTTTATAAAATTAATATATAAGAACGATATTTTTTTTGTTATGGGCTATGTGGTAATATATAAACATCGCACCGATATTGCGTTGTGATATATTCGCCGTTTCATAACTGCAACACACAAGAAGTATATACATGAGAAGAATATTACGACTTTTCAAGTAAAGAATATTATATTTTTTCCCATTCACGATTACGTAATATTGAAGTTTTATTTTTCAATAAATCACAGTAAAAGAAGAAAAACAACATTTAACTGGCATAAGAATGTAAGTCCACAAATACTGAAATAGAAAGTAAGCGGTGAGAAATTGGAGGCAGCTCGTCCAGGATCGATGACGCGAACACTACGCTAAAGCCAAATCTCCTTTTATCCAGGCTGCCGTGAGTAGATGCAGGTGTTACCTATGTTTTTCTGATAAAGTCCTTTCTGGTTTGATTGCTGTAGCACAGGATGAGCATGATAAAGCGACGCGCGGAGGGAACGAAAGCTCTTTATTTAATGAACCAGGAGCTGCAAGACTGCACTTGCTGATTCCTGAGAGAAAGAGAGAGAGACACCCACCCACCGTCGTCCTCGAAAAAATTACGGATTTATGCGAGAAGGTGGTGCTTTTTGAGGGTGGGATTCGAGGGGGGTTTCAAGTTGATTTATGCAGACGAGCTAGCCGTGTTATTCAGGGTGCTTTTTTGGATTAAACGTTGTAAAATATTGCTCTAGAGCCTTACATTTTCATGAAGAAGATCGACACACTTGCTGTGAGATAATGTAATGAATTAATTTATAATAATCGTAGTTAATAGATTTGGGGTTCAAAATTAAAGCAGCCTTAAAATTGAATTTTAAAAGTCTAGTGAAAAATACATTTACATGAATTATGAACTGTGCCATTCCTAAAATATATCACCTTGATACCTATGTCGTTATATTATAGTATTTTGTTTTTAAAATATCATATAAGTTAGATTATTAACAATTAATAAAAGGCATTTTACATTTTATTTTCACACGTTAAATCTTTCATAATCACCAAAACTTGCTGACATTCTAAATCTCCGATATCCAGCAAAGCATTTAACGTTTAAGCCGAATTCTTCTCTTGATCGCAAAAAGCCGTTCTTTGACATCGGCTTGAGATCGCAGGCTCTCGAAAAAGAGTTCAGCCGGTGCTGCACACATCTTCACTGTGAGCAGCAGACGCGAAAAATCAAGCGTCGGCGGCTTTTCCCCTTAATTAGAATCAGTTTGCACGGCTCTCTATACGTATCGATCGCTCGGGGGCACCTTTGATTTTCGCCGGCACTCGATTATTCGCAGCGCCGCCGCTGTCGGCATAATGCAATTTATACCTACAAAAAAATTTTTTGCGCCGAGTTTTGCCCTTTGAGTTGGAGGTGCCGAGTTACTGCTCGTTAAAGCTATATTTGCGCGGAGCTGCGGATTTATAAGTATTTAATGCGCAACGCAGTTTCTTCTTCCGCTACGGTATAAACTGTCAGCTAACGGGAATAGTTGATTCCGTATACGATTTTTATAAGCAGGACGCGAGAAGCTTCCGGCGTTGGAGTAGGTGAGAGTTGGCGAAAAAGTATCTTCGAGGTGGGCCTTTGTTTGACTTATGTTGAAAAGTTTTTTCTTAACATTTTCTGTGATTCGATTCCTGTAATTTATTATTATTGTAATTATAAATATATGTGATATTTATAAAATTATTTTAAATGTTACTATTAAATACAAGATCGTTTTAAATATTGCTCACGCACTTCAGTGTATATTTAATTATTAAAAGTGTTTCATTAATGTGCTTTACTGCTTGCTGAATTATTCCTCGTACTTAGTGAAGAACCCATAAAGGACATCCACCTAAAATGGTTAATAATCTAGTGATACATTAATTTAAATTGATCTTGTGGACCTATCAATAAATTATATAAAATTAAGAAAAAATATACAAGTTTGCAATTGAAAAGCTTCAGCAATTTTAGATCATATTAAAATCAAATGTTCGACTTGTATGTTTTGAGAAAATTTTATGAGAAATTCGAAAAGTTTTATTGTTTGTTAACGAATTTTATATTTTTATTTTTATATGCTGAATCGTATGCCTTATATTTTGCCAAGAGAAACCCAAAAAGTCTCCAGAAAGTTCAAAATTTATGAGAAAATCTAATAATTATTCTTTACGCAATTTAAAGCAGAGTATATTGTCGCGTATAATTTTATCATTGATTGTAAGTTTAAAAACTAATAAATTTCAATGTACTATCCGCCACTCTAATTATCAGCCTATTTCTTCTATCAATAAAAAGAAGGTACGTTCTCAAAAGCCTTAGGCAAGCCCTCAGATCAGCATCAAGTTTTGTCAGGGAGCTGGTGCTCAAAGTGCATATTTACTGTGAACTGCGCTATTTGGGAGAATGGAACGAGTTTGTAGGGCCGGGCTCGGTGATAGAGCCGATCGCGAAGCGTTGCCGAGTTCAATGAGATATTACGACGTTACAAGGTGATTACGCGGCGGGCCGCGTAATGAGCGCAGACGCGCGCATAGTCAACTCGTTCGAAGAGCCCTGTAATCGGCAAAGTTCCTCAAGTACTTTCCTCTCGCTCTCCCGCGCGCACTTCGCGGGTGCTGCGCGTCTTCTTATTCTCTTTTGCCGTGAATCACCTTGTTTTCATTATATCCGCCGGAAAATGCGCCATTCCATTCTCCTGGAAATTTTTGTTTTCCGCCCAAAGTAGCAAAGTACGCGATAGTTTTTAGCGGCCGATTAAGCGTTATTTTAATTAAAATTTTGCCGCGGTCCCAGTTTTTTTCTAAAAACGAACTTTCATCGGAGCTTTTGTCTGGCATGTGCTTGCGTGTATATATGTATGTGTAAGAGCTTTTGCTTGTGGTAGATCGACTAGTAGCGTCGACGAAGAGAAAGTGCATAATAAGGGATTTAGAGGACCATAATCGGCTAAAGCTTTGTCGAGTGCGGCCTCGCGCGATATGGTAAAAAGCCCCGGCCTAGCAAAAGTTGGAGGCTCCGGAAATTATTTTAAAGTTCGGCTATTGCGCTATAGGAAAGAGAGCTGTGTGCATATACATGCGCGAGGCCAACTCGGAATGTAGGAAGTTTTGCTGCTCGCGCGCGCGCACTCTGAAGGAGTTATTTTGCGCTAGAATAAAGAGCGGGAGAAATGGAAATTCAGTTAACTTCTCGAGTAGGACTATCGCTGGCATCGCTATTTCTGCTCTTTGTCCGTTCTGGAATTATACTTGGATTACGCGATGTTCAAGTCCGCCGAGTGCTACTGCCAAATGGATGCAATTGTGGATTGCATGCAGAGTCTTTACTTTAGATAGACGAATTGCTTAATTATTTCAATGCGACTTGCAAGTCTTTTATTATCGCGCTACCTGCAGTTACCGATTTCCTTGCGGCCTTAAATTGACGATAACGTAAAAGTATCTCTGATAGCTCTTCAAAATAATTTCTCTTTCTTCTAAGATTAAAAAGTTATTTATTTAGCATGAAAAGTTACAAATCGCTTATTTATACTATCCACACATTCGTCGAGCCAACTTTGGTTTTCTCAAGTCCAAAAAGACAGGGCTAAAGGAACAGGTAAAGGAAGCAGCTAGCAGTGGGAGAGCGGTAGTTGCTACAACTTGTCCCAGCGACGCGCGACTTCCTCGCCGCGCAAAACTTCGCTCTCCGAAGTCCAAACGCGCCGCCACCACCGCCGAGCGACTTCCGGAGCTCTCCCTCTCATTTCAGGATTTTTCTAAAGGCCAGAGGAAGAGAGGGAGAAAAAGAGAGAGAGAGAGAGAGAGAGAGAGAGACGTCAGCTAACCGGCGGGTAAAAGTCTGCGCGGAATGCCGCTACTACACGTGTCAACCGTGCTCCCCCTCGAGAACACTCGTCCTACCTTTTTTGCGCTACTCGACGCCGGGGCTCTTGGCATTTAAGAAAATTGCAGGAGCTCTTGTTTTGTTTTAGCGCCCGCTTGATGAAGGCGTTGAGTTACTTCGGGCTAAGGCTACCGAATGTCTGGATTTGGGAAACTCGCCGCGAGTCTTTGAGATTTAATCTCGTTTTAGGAATATACGATCTTGTGTCTCATAAGACACTGAAATATGCTATTTGATCAAGGATTTTAAAAAAATCATATAATTTAGTTAATGTTGAAATTTCAACTATTCTCGTACAATAAACGTTTTTACGAGAATTTTCTATTTCAAAGTATTTCCTGGTTATAAAAATAAAATTTTATCTGATGGAATTACTGACACTTTATTATGTATAGCTGATATTTGATATTTTGGCCTAACACTGCCTCTAGATACTGTCAGCTGTGCCTATAAGAGTGGTTGCAAATAACGCGATAAAAATTGCATGACAACTGAAAGTTCTGTCAGAAGTCTGGCAATATACTGGCATTATTCTTTTTAGTTAAATGATAATAGAGCACTAAAACGAAAGCATTTTACATAGAAAGGCAGCAAAAAAAAATGGAAAAAGCCTCGAGCGATCGGTCAATGAATCCATCACACCCGTAAAAGAATTGCGACGATTCGTTCGGGCATCATCTCGCATATGATGCAGCGAAAAGGGGGTTTACTCGGTCGCCTTCGGGCTCGATCTATATTGGCTCGTTTATCTTTCACTAGCCAGCAACCTGTTCCTATTTCATATTCGAGTCGCGCGACCTCCTCGCGATATCGTTTCCTTGCGCGCACTGTTATCGCTGGCCCATTTCTGATCTCTATTTGCGTGCCAATTTTTTTTTTTATCCTCTATCTCGGAGCGTTTCTTAACAGCGCGAGCGAGCGGCCTCGCTTTTTTCAGCACACGGGAGTCGGTGGTTTTTCAAGGGAAATAGCGATAGAACGAAATATATAGAAATTTAAAGGCCACCGACTCATTTAGCGCCACGCTGAATTTTTCCTCGTTTTACTTTTTCTGTGAATAGTCGCCCTTTCAATTCGCTTCCTCGCACTCGCACTCGCGCGCTTTTAACTTTTCCTGTTTCTTTTTCGTACGCTACTCGTTCCACGTGCTGATATTTAATGAAAAGTATTCATAGATTTCTTGATTTTCTGTCGAACGGTGTACGTACTTTGAAAAAGTGGATGGATTTTGATTAGTATACTATGAATTGTTAAGGATCCGTTCTTTATCGTAATTTTATTTATCTTATTAAATGTACTGATTGTTGTCGTTAACGTGATCAATAATACATCTTTTACAACCATATGGCTAGTTTAAACATAGCTAAGAATCTCATTTTGAATTTCGTTAAGATTTAAAGCATTTAACTAGTATTATTGATTTTGATTCCATCATTAGAAAATTTTTTTACAAATATGTATATTTTTTAAGATTATGAAAATATTATTGAAAATGTAATATTCTAATATTATCTAATATTATGTAGTAGCAAATATGATCTGGTGAATTCTATTTGAAAAATGTTTCAAACATTTATCGGTTTCATTAGAATAACGTAATTAATATGCGTAAATAAATGATTTGTTGCGAAATTATTTTCGCATAAACTATTACTTAGAAAATATTAAATATGTTTTCACAATATTAAATCCTTATTATTCCTCATACACTCATTAGTTAATTAATTTTATGCCAGTACTTAAAAATTTTAGTAAGCATTAATCTATC
>JAPYZA010001975.1:0-30628 GCA_030522685.1 Eupelmus azureus
GAAAAAAATTTATATTTCATAATACATTAAAAAAAAAAAAAAAAAAAACAAACAAAATGTATAACACCTTTTTTTACCTTTTTAAAATATAAAAAAAACTCTTTTCTAAATGCCAATAAAAAATGTCTACAAGTTTCTCTTAATTAAATCCACCACCTCTACGAACTTCCATACCGAATGTCTCACTCGGTCCTGTATAGTACTGCAATACGCCAAGCCCGCGCTTAATACTAACTTTCCGCTTTAGGTTTTGCGCTGCTGCGCGGATTTTCGCGCGCCGCTTCATATGCGGAATTAAACGCCGCGCGCGCGCAGTTTATTAGTCATCCCGGGCGAGTATTTCTAGCGAACGCGGCTGATAGGATCTGCGCGCCTCGGTGTTTTACTTTTCAACCGGCGGATCCGATCGGGAGCTCGCAGCTTCTTTGACGAGTACGCTTTTTATTTAGAGTTGATTGCAAAACTTAGAGAAGGGATTGATTGATCGCAGCGTTAATGCAGCGATGACTCGAAGTGGTTTTTTCGGTGAGAGAAAGATGGTTTATCATGTGTCAAATGATTTTGCTTCCAAGAGATGAATAGTACATCTCGTTTTACAATTTAAATGATAATTTCTGTGAATTGAGCATAATTAAAGTATATAAAATAGAGACGCTGGTTTTATTTCTGTTTTTATTTCAGATTTCGATTAAAAAATTTAAAGTGGAAAAATCTTTTTATACGTCAATTCATTGCTCGACAAAAAATCTAGAACAATTTCAGGCAGTGTAAAAAGCGAGTTCTGAAAAAGGTGTATTTCTGAAGTAAAGAGAGAAAGAGGTAGAGAGAGATGAGGGGTGAGGCTCAGCAGTTTCCCGCTCACGTATACTTGAATACATGTATATTATATACGCCAGCTCTCAAGAATCACAAGGAGCTTTTATCCCATGATTGCACATTTCACGTACGCTTTTCACAGACACGAGTCGCTCTTTCTGATCTCTGCGTTTGCTCACCCCCTTTAGAATCAACACAAGCTCTTAACAATCGAAACTGCAAAGATTAAAGAAAAAATAAGAAGAGGAACAGAACTGCAGTATACTCCAGTGGCTAAAAGAAAAAAGCAGACAACAAATCGTCAGCCTGGCAAAAAGAAGCGCCGCAGAAAAAAGAAAACTCGAGCCTAAGAGATTTTAAACGTCGAAAGCGAGAAATTCGATTTTTTTTAATGGCCGCCGCTCCTCCAGCAGCTCGAAAAAGGCCATTTGTCCGCGCCCGTTCTCATAAGTGTCAGGCGCAAGACGGCGTCGAGGCCATATTGCGCGGCTGCCGCTCTGCCGCGCGCGCGCCCAGGAAGGAAGGCAGTAAAACAGAAGACGGCTCCGGCTCTGCGCGCGGAAATTGCGGCTAGGCCGATGAAAATGCATTTACAAGCAACGGCGACGGCGGCGCCTTGTCTCGGCGAACAAGCCTTCAACTATATGCGCAAGAAGGGAGAGGGACAAAGCGAGAGAACGGCTGAGCGAGAATTATGCGGACGTAGTGCGCGCCCCGACAACATAATCAAGGCTAAAATTAGAAAATACAATCTCGCCGCTAAATGCGGACAAGTGGATCGTTGTTTTCCAGGGGCTAAAAAAAGGGAAACGCGCGCGGGAGGTTGGATATTCGGCTAGATTAAAGCGCGCTAATTAACGAGAGCGGGAAATTAGCGGGTTAAATATTTGTAAATTAATGTGGAGCGGCGAGTGCGCGCGACAGCGGTCACTCGCTGAGTTATTTCGCTGCAGCTGCGCGCGGCTGGACATTAAAATCCAACAGCGAGCCACCGTGCAACAATAACAAACTACAGCAACGCCCACGTCGAAACTGCGCGAGCCTACCTCCACCAGGCTGCGCGAATTCCGAAACGCCATTTTATCTGTCTCCGGCGACAGACGTAAATACATCAGTGACTGCACATATTTCTCATTAACCAAGCTCTCTCTCCCCCTGTCTCTCTCTCTCTCCCGAAAGAGAGAGAGAGAGAGAGGAAAACTGGCCAGGCGTAACGGCCGCAATATAGCCAGTGTATAAAGTCTGCAGCGCCTCGCAAGAAAGACATACATACACCCACAACCCCACAAGCATGCACAGACACACACACACGCGCGAATACCCACACACAATCACGCTCGGTGTGAATAGCCGGCGCGACTTGAATAGCTCTCGCACGATAGTGTCGCGGAGAGCGAAAGGACCTCTCGTCGTGGAAAGTACTCTAATGATGAGCCATTCACCGCGCGCCGCCCAGATGCCTGGCTCTGTGTGTATATACGCGCGCGCGCGCGCGATGTATGTATAATACAGAGAGTGAGAGATTGTATAGAGAGCGCGCCCCCCTACCGACAAACAGGTTAGCGGGAAAAGCTCCGCGGGGGAGGCCGGGCTATTCATTCGTGGACGCTAGCACCGCGTGTCTTTCGCCTTCTTTTTTTTGCAGCGAGCTACGTGCCGGGGTTATCGAACTAACGAGGCTCGCGGCCCAAGCGCCACGGTATTTTTGGAATTTTCTTTTCGTTGGCGTTTTAAAATGTAGGGAGGCTTGGAATAAGAAAGTTTTATGTTAAAATTGAAATATTTTTGTTTAATGATTCTGAAGGCTCTCAAAGCTATTATACTGCTGTTTATGATGAATAAAATGAGAAAACAATTATTTGTAATGTAAAGACAACTAGAATTTGATAGTACCTCCTACTGTTTTGAAAAGATTTAAATACCGCCATAGCCATCATTAGAATGGCATTAGAATAGAATGTTAATTGAATAATAACACCGTGACTATAAGTCAAAGTAGTTGAAAGTGAAAAGTATTTTCAAATGACTAATAGTTATTGTAACTCGAGTCTGGCCATAAAAATTTCAAATTCCCGGTTTCCCAGGGTTGCAAGTATCGTTCTGAGAACCGAAGAAAGTAGGGTGACTGGGCTAATGAAGGATCGATTAAGGCCAGCGAAAGAGCGAAGCTACGTGACAATTTCTGTTTCCTGCTTTTTTAAACGCCGACGATTTAGAAGTTATTATTTTCTAATTTAGCTGAACAGCAGCTTCTAAGACAATGGGCTCTCAAAACATTTTCAGAGCCACTCGCTCGTGACTAATCGCGCGCTGTTGTCCCTCTCCTGCCCATACATCAATTTGATACATTAGCCGACAAATTAAATCACGAATCAAAATTTCTCCTCTCCAAACAAAAAACCATGGATTAAAAGAAAAGCAAACTCCAGCGTAATCACTTCAAAAGCAACAACCGAAATGACCGAGCGAGCACCTCCTTATTTTTCGTCTCACCAAAGTCGAAGGTCGGGCCAATTATGTACTCTGCTGCTCTTGCATTTACCCGTCGTTGAGTGCGTAGTCACGCGCGTCCACACACAGAGCCGAGCGCGCGGGCGCAACGAGCCCGTTTATTAACAGTCATCACCAGAGAACGAGAGAGACAGAGAGAGAGAGAGAGTCGCCGCCGACAGCAGAACACAAAGCGGACATCTGTTTATACCGGCAGTTCGCAATCATGCGATCGCCGCTGCTATATACGCGCGTATATGTGATGATGACAATGATGATGATGATGATGCTCTGCTCCAGATTCGATTTCCATCGGTACCAGCTGCTGCCGCGCATCGCCTGGGACTATCACGAGCGCGTCGAGATAAGCCCCAGAGAATATTAGTTTTGGTTTTGGCCGTGTACGGAAAGAGTGCATTTGGCCGAATATAGGCTAGGCCTTTCGTCGACGGCCGAAGCTTCGATTGTGCGAGAGACTGCATAGATATGTATACATGTGTAGAATCAAAGCCCCGAGCTCGGCGCACGTCCATTGTCGATTGGATATGGTTATGTGGAGCAGCTAATTAATTGAGATATGCGCCTGATATGCTTGGAATATCGAATTGGGTGACGGTGGAGCCGGCCTGATCGACTGGAACGTAAAAGTCTTTAATTTACAGATATTGAACGGCTGTAGTAACGTGCTTTCGGTCGATTTAATAGATTTTTCATTATAATCGCGGTGAAAAGTAAATTAACGAAATTTTGCTTTTCCTCTGTTTAAGTAGATATAGTGTGTAGTATTTTAGTACGAGTTTATTGTACTCGAATTTAAATTTGCAAACACTGAAATTCTAGAGGAATCGATTCTATCAAAATAACAGTACTTCCTCCGTTGTTGTTCACGAGCTTTCGATCGACAAAACTTGTGAGTTGAACTGTATCCATTAGGCTTGATGCAAACGTGACTGAAGAAATCAAATAAATAGATAGGAAGATTAGCGGACAAGGCATTGATTGAACGGTGTCAACGAGATAATATTCGAACTGGCTGCACGAGCCTGACAGTTCGTGCAGCGCCGTTGAAATATTGAAAAAATAAATCTCACGCTTTAGTTACGTGAAAATACATATTAAAAGATCTGAAAAGAAAAAAAAGGCCTGAAAATTCTCTCGATATCATTTGTCTCGCGTGTCGAAAAATAAAAGCAAACAGCCCGGGGTAAAAATAAATGCAACTTGCGATAAAGTTTCACACAGGGGAATTGCGCTGATCTTCGCCGCGTCGGTATGATTTTCAGCATGACTTTTATGACTGAAATTCCCTCCCCAAGCACAAAGAAGCGAAAAGCCAACCGAAAAAAAAGAAGAAGCGAGTTAAAAAAGGCAACGCAAAACAAAAGAGACGAGAGAGCAAAGAGTGAGAAGGAGAGAGCTGCGAACGCGTTGAAAGCCAGAAATCAACGGTGCTTCTCTCTCTCTCTCTCTTTCTCTCTCGCTTTAGCTCCCTCGTGCTAGTGCAGGCTCGTGTCTCGAAAAGCCAAGTGTTAAATCGAGCGGTCCGCTCAGGCGCGCGCGCGAATTAAAGGGGAGAGAAAAAGCGCAACGGGCGTGTGCAATTCAGCAGCGAAATCGCGGTCGACTCGGCTTACAAAAGGCCAGAGCCAGGGGTCGCCGAGCGCGGAAAAGGAAAGAGACAAGTCCGGGGAGGGCGAGGAAAAAGGAGGACGGCTCCCGGGGCTAGGAATGCGAAGAAGACATGAAGGACGAACGGGCGGGAGGGAGCGAATAAGAGCCTTTAATTTTCGCTAAGCTTCGTTATTTTCACGCCGGCGCGCGGTTGTCGGAGCGCTAAGTGTGGTTTTACGCTCCAAGTGTGTACGCAAACGCGGACGGTATATATACGCCTGGAAATTAGTCATTCTTTGCAGGAATTAAGAAGGAAGCGCGTAATTTTACTTTTTCTTTACGGTTGGATTAACGGTATAATTTTCGTTTTACAGCGTATTTTAGGAGAACTGCAGAGTCAGACGGAGCGATTCTAATAAAATGACCAGTTCATGAGATCATTCGACGTTATGGAATCTAATAATACATTTTGAACGATTCCCGGCGCTATCCCCCAACTTTTCGGCTCTAAAATTTGAGTATTACGTCAGAGTCGTCAAAATCTAAATTTTATCGCCGGTTATTCTCAAGTTAGGAACTTTTAGCTCTCTATTAAATATGGCATTAAACTTTTTAGTATAATGATAGTCATGAAGTAAGAATCCTCCGCTATTCTTATACCCGCTCGAGAATTCAGTTGAACAAAACGGGTTAAAGTTAGAGCTGTATTAAATTTCCTCGGCTCCCTTTATTCTACAGAACATTTCTTTTTATTCTTCGCACACCATAATCAATCTTTTAACTCGGGGAAATAATATTCTGAGGAAAAAAATTCTCTTAATAACTTCAAACCAAGATTTTATATTTTCAGCAGAACCGAGTCAATAAAACTACTCGGGCCGCGCAGCACGAGCTACGTAAAAAAGAGGAAAAAATTCGCATGCCTAGAAAAACACGAAAGCTACCCGATGCGTGCTTCCACAGCAGCCGTTTACAACAATTCAATCCAACGGTTTCGCTAGTTTTCCTTCGACCCCATTTCCCCTACAATATAATTCGCATAGCGACCGCGTATACAGATACGCGCATTCCAAAATACCCGCTGCGTGAAAATTTACGGTTTCGAAAAATTCACCGCGAAACACGCGTCCTCGTTCGCCCACCATAAAACTCCAGCTACGATCCATTTTCACAGAAACAGTTGAATATCCTGCACCTACTGCTCTGCTTGGTATAGAAATAAGACCTGAAGCAAGAGACGCAGGCGTAGTCGTTCACTAATAGGCTAAGGAGATCTTCCCGGCACGCCAGCTTCTGCCCAGTTATCCCACAATTATCCGAGTAAACTGCCGCCGCTGCTGACTTGACCTACACGCTTCTCGAGCTTCATTCATACGCTGCTCCTTCTACTCCCTCTCTCTCTCCGTTTCCGTGCGTGACGTGGCGCGAGGAATGCCGGTTGGAGAATATACACACGGCTTCGGTGCGAGGATAACGAGATGGAATCTCAGATGCTTCCGCGCGCGGCGACAAATTCGATGAGCGAAAATGCCGATGGGAATGGAGCTGGTTTCGTGGAAGAATGGTTCATTAAGACTGGATAGAGGTGGGGTGAGCGAGAAACAGTTTTGGGAGAATTTGTTTTGGGTTATAAAGAGAACGGAAGTTGTAAATTAATATGTTATTTTGAGTTTTTAGTATAATTTGTCGCGGTTCCAATTTTAACAAGCTTTCAAGTAAGTATTAAAGAAAAATTTTGCTAAAATTAATTATTTAGTTTATTTATTTATTAATCTAATAAATAAATAAATAAATTAGGTTACGAATTAGATTTTTAAATACTTCAACAAATTTATGTACTCGCTTTTTAGGATTGAATGAAATATTAAGATGAATGAAAAACTGCTGATTCAAATATAAAAGAGAAGTATCTGTTAATATTTAATTAATACAGAAAATAGTTTTATCGATTGACGCTATAAAAAATAATTGTAACCTGACTATTTCTTAATTCAGCACAAAATTTAATTTTCTTTTATCATTACCTTGATAAAAAGATAGAAACTCTTTTATTAAATTACACATAAATAAGGTACAGTTAAATAAAATGAAAATTTTCAAGATAATATGATAAGTAAAATTAAATCTCTTAAAAGTATTTCTCGCTGTTCAAAATCGTTATTCAATGTTTGAAAACTTTCTTCGCATCTGAATAAACATTTTGAATAAATTTCCATTTCCACCAATAACGACGAGTCAATTAATCCTGAAAGCCATTTACAATGCACCTCCGTTCTTTTAAAAAGCGACCAATCGGAAGGTTCATTGAAGGATATTTTCAGTGAACTAGCCCATGACTTAAATAACATCTTTAAAACTAAACCTCTTTACAAAAGATCCTTTAAAGTACCTAAGCTGAATCGAACCACAGTCAGGATTATTACGAAAATGAGGTCATCCGGACTTATCGTTCTCTCTCTCTCTCTCAATAAACAATCAATGAATCAAACTCTAACCGCTAACTGTAGTTTTGATCACAGTTTGAACGCATCTTTTGTAAGACCTTTTGAAAGTGAAATTTTAATAACCGCGTTGCAGTTTGACATTATGAATCTACTTTGAAAATCGTTAGTCGTAGGAGGAACTGTCATCAGTTTGAATCGCGAGCGAGAGGCTGTCGTAAATTAGGGATTAAGTGGGTTTTATCGTACTGACTAGAATTGGATTTAATAAGAGCATTACGAGAGTTAACACCCATGAAGCTAGAAGCTTTGAAATTTAGTTAGCATAATCACTGAATGCTTAATGTGTTTAAGCGAAAATTATTTATTAGAACTAGTCAACTAAAATACATATATATGTGTAAAAACCTTTTCATCTAAGTACAGAGAGTATACATACAGTTTACCCGAAATCTAGGAGGCACCTGATAAGTACCCGGGAGCAGCGCATTGTCAATCTGAGCGTAAGATAGCCCGAGGTGAATGGACGAATTTATCGTGCTAGTAAATTTGACTTAAGGTGGCTGTAATATCCTATCTGGCGTCTCGCCGATGTGTAAACGCTACGCTAACAAGAAACGACTTCATCAGGCGAATAAATTCAAGCTATCGATTTTTGTTATATCATTCAAAGCCGGAGATTTGGTTGACTTCCAGCTTAAACTTTTGGCATAAGAAGATGATAAATACAATCCAGTCTTAACCCGAACCACCGCTACATGACAGCAACCCCATCTTTAAATTAACGATAAATATGAAATTTTTTCGATTAAACCGGCAAACTGATGCCAAAATCCAGTCAACGAATCCCTTGCAAACATTATCCCTACCCAGCCAGCAAAAGCCTTGCCAATGCAACTTGCCAGCCCTAAATTCCTCGCCGCGACGACCTCAAAAACCGTTAGAAGCATCCCATAAACATCGGCCAGACGCAGGCTGCATCGTTAATGCAGCCCGTTCAACGGGAGCCTCGTTGTACTTGACGAACCCGGGCGCTTCCATGCTCCTAAGGGTAAGATTTAGCGCTCCAACTTGATCAGGAGTATAGCTGCCGGGGGCTGCTCGCGAACTCGCTAATAATCCGCGAGGAGCTCGTTTACATTAGCACGGCGACGTCAAGCTCCTCCTCCTCCGGGCGTGCATCCGCCCGGGGAGTTTGTACAAGCGAGTCGTATGAAGTATTAATCGTATGTTAATGCCGAAAACGCTTCCGAGCGGCAGCCCCTGCATAATCGGGTTAGATTAGAGGCGTCGATACGCTTTTTTGGGAGACTGAACTTTAATATAGGGGTGTTAATGGTATAGCGAGGCTTAGAGTGATGCGAGTTTTCGATATCGGCGCGCCTCGATCCTTTCGTTTGCAAATTCGAAAGTTCAGAGATAGGCTTTGCGATAAAGTTGGCTGTTGATATTTTCATAGAACGGCTTCGCACGGGAACTTTTGCTTATTTGTGAGGATCTGAATATTCAAGGGGATCTGTATAGACGTAGTGGGCTAGAGAGACGGAATGAAAAATGCATCGATGCAATCGGGATGAATCATTAGCAATTAATATTTTCCTGAGATACTATACACATTTACCGAGGGAAAAACAAAGTGTGTGTTATTCGACGTTTATTGTGTTATTATTCAATCACGACAAATTGCAACACTTGAAGAAGGCCAACCTGCATAGTCATTATCGATACTACCAACTATGAATCGTAAAATACTGACTCGCTGATATAGACATTCAAGACACGTGACCTCAACTACTTATTTATCCCTCGGTTATAATTATCAAAAGCTACGCTTCATTCCTTTTATTGCAATAATCTCATCCTCTCATCTGTATGAAACCAACAATCAATTAACGACATAACGCTAAACCGCCTGTAGACGATAACCTTCAGTTCGCTGCGCTCACTGCAAAGCTCATCTTCATATACACATACATACATTACGCGCGCGCGCGCGCACACACACACACACAGACGAGCGATAATCCTGCCCTGAAGTAATCCCGATCCCGCGTACAGGTGACTCCCGATTCCGGCTCTTTACGCGCACGATATATATGTGAGCCGTGTGCACATCAGGGTCGGGAATCCGTGATGCGCTTCCGGAGACGAGACAAAGAGGAGAGCTGCTCGTGCGCGAGGTAGAGGAATGATTGCAGAGTTTGCAGCTCGCGCGCGCGCGGAGAGTATAATCTCGCGAGGAAGATCATGCGCCAACTGAAATCTGCAGCCGCGCGCTTCGACGTGGATGTTCAAGGCGCGAGAGCGGCCGAACTAAGAGAAACTTGCGTTGCCAGCAAGAGATCAATCTGTGAGGGATGAGCTGTCGGCGGGATGCCAGGTATAAAGTGCAAAAATTAGGGGTATCGTGTCCAGTGGTGGATTTGTGATTATGAGTAAACATTCAGACGAGACCGCAATGATGGATAATTAATCGCTAGTGATTGTTAGTGTTTGGATAATTGTTTTGAGATGTTTCTTTGGTGATACAAGAATTTCTGAGTAAATTGACTCATTAAACAGTATTATCCTACTGACGTTGAAATAAAATTACTCTATTAAAAATTGAATGCATACGTAAGTAAAGTTTAAAAAATATGTAAGCATTTTTTCTCAGGGCAATCTCATTATTGATAATTTTTAAGACTGCGTTTAAACGGATAATTTTAAAAAAACTTGTCTTCTATGTAGGTTACCCCGGCATAATGACCTCTCTTTCGTTTCATCGCGTATTAAATTACCTACTCATCCAAACAATGCAGATTATGCAAGGGTACTAAGAATCTTAAAAGAACATGCTTCACCCTTTTCCTGAACCTATTGAGCTGCTCTCCAAGTATGTACAGAATATGCAAATATTTATAAGTTGTTTATACAAGGAAATGGGAACGTAAGGTCAACTGTTGACTTTACATTTTTAACTCGATACCTTTTCTTATTCAGCAAAGATAAAATTAAAATTGCAGATAACTCTGTTCTTTAAATCTTTTTCATTCTGAAATTTCTATCTTCCCTTATTATTTAATTTAATAATACAAACTTAATTAATTCGTCAGTAGTTGACATTTAAAGGCAGTCCGCTCGTTCCTTTTCCCTCCCAAGGCTCGCCTCCCAGAAAACCAAGAACCGAGACAAAAAGTAAAATCCGTCACTTCTCCGGGAGGAGGGTAAGCATTTAGACTGGACACCACTCAGCGAGGAATGCTAGCCGGCGCAGGTCTCGAGATAAATCGCCCCACGAGGGGGGAGGCGGCGCGTCGAAAAATCCAGCTCTCCTTCGCGGCGAAGAGACGGGGGCGCGTTCGGGGGGAAAAGCACTCTTTGTAATGGTACGAGTACACCAGGAGAAGAGACCGCGAGAAAGGAGGCTCGCCGCACTGCAAAAAGCTTAGGAAGACAGAGAGATAGAAAGAGCAGGCGGTATGTCGACGAAAAAGCAATGCAGCGTTGATGCGCGCGCTTACACACACACACACGTTGATGCGCGCGCTGCAACTGCGAAGACGGACTGGGTGGACGAACAAAAAGGAAGATAGGAGAGAAGGAGGGAAAGGTAGACAAGGGAAGGGAGCTACTCTCGGGTTTGGCATTGAATTACGAGGCGCATGCAAAGTGCTCTCTATGCTTGGGCGCGCGAGCGAGGCTATCGCACGGGAGAGCGACGAGTGATAAGGGAGACACGCGACTGGCGCGCATATCTTGGCCGGATATACGTACGTGCGAGTGTATATATATGTATATATATCTACATATAGAGCCCTAGCTCGAGGAACGAGCTATAGTCGAGCGCGCGACGCCTAGAAGGACCTGGGATCGCCCCGCATTTGCATAATACTCGCTAGCTACGAACGAACGCTCTCTCTCTCTGTCTCTCTCTCTCTCGCTTTCTCTCTATCTACCTCCTGTCTTTCTCGCACTCTCGGGCGTTTGTCCTCTTTGTGCGCCAAGGGAGAGTCAGCTCTTGGGTATATATACATCGAACCGGGGGCTTCGGATTAGGATTGGACGGCGTCGTAACTGATTCCGCGCAAGAGCCGAGGGCATTGTTCTGGCCCAAGTGTCCGCGATTACGCGAAATTGGCCGAGCGAGCGTTAGTTCTGCGACCTAATCTCTCTCTCTCTCTCTCGCTCTCTCTTCTCTTACGGTACGCAGACGTGTGTTCGTACACGCGCAAGCCCGGAAAATCAAATCAAGTCGCGACGAGGATGTTGATAAAACAGATTCGGATCGGAAGCTACTAGGCCCGATTTGACTAGAGCGGACTGATGGACTAGAATGCACGTAGGGATGTAATCCGTGAAAATTGAAATTGACATTTTTCCCGTGTCGTAAATCCGTGAAAATTGAAATTGAAATTTTTCCCGTGTCGTAATACTGAAAACAGCGTTAAATTCGTTGTTACAATCAATACGCGGCCAAGTACTCAAACAATCGTCGTATTTTTCAACTCCAGCCCGAACCGAAACTCTCGCACGGAGTAAACTTCCCGGCCTTCGGTTTATCCTCGGTCGCGCGCCGTTAGCGTTTCTCGTTCCCATCAGCGGAGGAATTCCTCGGCGATAAAACGAGAATCGCCCGTAAAGTCCAGCCTTTTCCACCGACGCAGCTCAATCCCTTACTCTTCTCGTCGATCATCGCACAGCCTGCCTACACCTCTCTCTCTTTTTTTTTATTGTCTCGAACGTTATGCGCGGCTCGCGTACGTCGAAAACTGCGAGCGAGACCGTGACCGAGTCACGTGGAGAACGTGTATACACATACAACAGCCATGTCGAAATAGAGAGAGGCAAAGGAGGACGGGAAAAAAGGCACACTATTCGGAATCACTTGTTCGGCCTATGACGGATTGAAGCTGTAGATCTACATTGGCATGGAGGTCGCGATATGTAGCTGATATGCCAAGACGCTCCGCCCCGTATTATTTTCCAATTGCTTTTTTCGCGCTTATCAACGGGCATGATCAGGTGCAAAACGCATTAGTACAGTGCGTGCGCGCGAGCGCGTGAGTCTCGTATAATCAAGGAATTATTTATTTATGAGGGAAGGAAGCCGCGTCGCTGCTGGCTACGGCTCGTTAAACAGGTGAAAGTGATTGCTCTTACACGTAAGCGCGGTGTTAATCGCTTGTTAACGTGTACAAAGCGCGTTTCCTTGTTTGTTATTTTTCCATATTTTTCGCGATTATGATAAGCAGAAAGCGCGCTTATAATTGCGCGTGTAATCGCCCAAGCAGGCGAAACCCGGCGGGGAAAGTGTCACGTTAACTTTGAATCTCAACCGTGGCAAAAGCGGTATATCTCGGAGTTCTTGAAATAAAATAAAACGTGTAAAGCGTATGAAGAATATCAAACAAATCCAAGAAAGCCTTCTTCCTCCTTTTACTCAAATCCAGACGGAGCTGGCAGCAGCCGCCTCGAGACGCAAACAAGAAGAAGACTCCCGTACGTCAGGCGCACGCGCTGAGACGTAAGGAAAGTCGCTAGCTGCTGCAGAGAGAGAGAGAGAGAGAGAAAGAAAGAGCTGCGCAGAACTAATCTCCGCGTATATACGCGTAGATTCACCTGCCGAGCTTAAGCCCCCACCCACGCGCTCAAGAAACAAAGAAGGCTCGCGCAAGGTCAAAAATACCGCGCGGCTGCTGCGCTGCATCAGCGCAATATTCGTGCCTGCAGGCTTATTACGCACCGACTCGGAAGATAAAATTACGCGCGCCTGCAATCCGATACGACTGTGTGTAGCTATATGTATATATATAGGAGATAGCTCGAGGTGAGTGCACGCGCGGCGAGGATCGTTCTTTCTTCTGCTTGCGCCGTCGCCGGCTGTCTCTGGTGCATTGACAATGCGGAGGGACAACGGTTCTCTCGTCGCCGGCCACTCAATCATTCTCTCTTCGACTCTTTGTGCGGCTCGTCCGCACGCGGATATAAATGGTCTCGCTTAGACGGTTATAGGCGCATATTGATTCTCGCGAGATCGACGGACACGATGCTCTTTTTTTTGTGAGAAGCGAAACGTCGGATGGCTATACGTTTGACCTTTCGATTATGGTAATGAGGAGTGTAATGGAAGCTTTTTAGCGCGAGGATAAAAAGTGGCGGCGAGTGAAAGGACGAGGCGATGATAGCCGTTTGAAGTTAAGCAGCCTATTGATTAACTTTCTAAAGCTATCGTTGCTTTCCTGCAGTTCGAGAGTTTTCGCTGGATTCTCTTTTTATTTCCCCCCTAGCTCTCTAAGTCATGTAAACAATCCAATAATCCCAAATACATCGCCAAGAAAACACGCTCGGAACGTTTAAAAAGCATTACCGCGCTTCGCAATAGCGAGCGGGCTCGTTAAGTTCGAGCGCTCCGAAGTTATGCTTAGCAAAACAAACAAATTAGTCGCGAAAAAAGCAAACAGACGAACGAGCAAAAAGCATCGCTTAAACAATTTACCCTTCCACGCCGCTGGCTCTCAAAAGAAAATAAAAGAGCAAACAAGCCAAAGCGCACGCGCTAAACGATCGCCGAATACAACGAAAAAAAAAAAATAAAAAAATAACACCGCGCGGGAATTCCTTCGGTATACCACTTTCGCCGCCTGCCAATTAGCGCGGTTTATATGCATATGGCCCCGCTGTGCAGTCGCGCGTACATATGCTTTATACAGTAGTTTTGCTTACACAATAACGCGGAGAATGACCTTTAATAGCTTTCTTTCGTCGCTCGGAGCGCGCGGGCACCTTTGGCCCCGCGCGCGCGTGTCAGGGGAAAGCGTGCAGCTTGTTAAGAGTCGGGTTAGGAGGCGGTTTTTCGATTTTTTGAAAAGCGTGACTAGATAAATTTGTTGCTTTTCTGTGCGCCTTTCGAGGATTTCGCTCGAACGGAGCGAATGTCTTTACTTGAAGAAAACAAGAGGTATGAGAGTTCTGAACGCTTGCATTGCAAATCGACCGATGAAATCGCGGTAATGTTTCTTCAATCGTAAAATTGTAATACGAAAACCAGTATATGTCGTTGTTATAAAATAATAAGTATGCATTAAAATACATATGCCAGAAATTTAACGGTTCTAGTTGCCTAATGCTAATCTTTAAAAACAGCCGAATAAATAATGAAAACGTTAAAACTATTAAGCCAAAGTTTCGACATATTTCTAGCGAGTTAAAGCGCCCCAGAGATCAGATTGAACTTTCTTGTTCTAGCCACCGCGGCGAGTTACACGCTTACTCGGCTTGCGCGGCTTGCATGTTTACCGACACACACGGCCGCTGCAGCGGCCCACCGAGTTACACGTTCTCCATTAGGAGAGCTCGAGCCTCCAATCGATACGTCCCGTTTTCAGGTCGGATCAAGCTCGTATATCTTGGGGACATTCCCTCTTTTCCCCCGGCGCTCGCGCGCACGATGGAACATGTACCTTTGCTATATAATGCGATTCTATTGTGAACGCTATGTTTAAACGAATACGGTAGCTTATCTAAAATAACAAGTATGTCAGAGTTCAGATTCAAAATAGCGCGACTTTTTGTCCGTTCACTCAAATAGATTTAAGCTCTCGGAAAGGAAGCGCAGAGGAGAGTCAGTCGCATGACGAGGAATAATCCAATTGGAAGATGGAGCTCACGAAACCGATGTAATTTACCTGAGCGAGCGACTCACAATTTTCCAATGTCACGCTTCGTTAAGGTAAAACGGTCCGCGGTTCGGAAAGCGCCGATTCACCGGTGCTGCAGCTGCAGAAGTTTTAAAAGAAGCATCGGCCCAGCAAAATACGAAAATATCGTGCGTGCAGGCTGGCGTGCCGGAAAACAATGTGTCACCTCGTTCGGCTTTATTACCACGTTTTTTTTTTCGTCGTGAGGGGATATAGCCCTGAGGCGCCTCGACGAGCGATTCTTTCGGCGCGCTTTATTGTGCGGCGAGAACAATGAACGCACGCACGCAGGGGGAGCTTCCATGGGAGATTTTTTTGGAGGAATTATTTGGGTCGCGAGGCTCGCGGAGAGAACAAAACGGTTCGTTGAGCACGCGCACTTGATACAAGTCAGTCACTGGATTAGGTGGAGTCTGTTAATCGACAATTATTGAGTTCATGTGTACGGACGACTGGAATCCGTTAAGTGAGAGAGATGTGCCAGAGTGGGGAAGCCTGTGAGAAATAGATCGGTCATGGATATGGAGCTTGTGAGACAAAATGTTTTCAACGTTATTGATTCAAAGGGTTCATCGATATAATGATGTAGAAAATTCGACTGACCTGAATGGACGAGGATATTTTGATTTCAATGATGGAAATAATTATTTTTCGAAATTTTAGTATCTTTTTTTTACATATATTATATACACAAAATGTATTTGCTATGAAATTATTGAAAAGGTCTTTTGAAAAGAGCTAGATTTTGTAACATTGTATACAGCGTTTACGATTGCCATTTTTACAAGTCTTCTAATATTGACAAACGCTTTTTTATTCAATTTTTTTCAAATAATAAAAAGCGGAATATTCAGATTTCTGTAAAAGAACGACATTGTTTGTTTTATTGTCTAATCGGAGAACTTTTGGAGTTTCGAAAACAAATCAAAAACCATTTCGTCGGAGAGGAAAGTCAATAAAAATCCAGTCAAAAATAATGAAAAACTAACTTCTTTATTCTCCGTTAAAGAACCGTCGGGCAGAAAAAATGATTTTTTTTATTAAAAGAACACTACGCCTGATTCCCGAAAAACCCATTCCCTCAAACAACGAGGCCGAAAATCGCTCAATTCCATTTCCAAATAGAAACGGTAAACGAAGTAAAGGGCCCGTAATCCGCAATCCCTCAGCTTTATATACCGCTAGTTCAGGCGGTCATCGGCCGCACACCCCATTGTCAATCCGCTCAAGTCCTCCGCCTCTTCCCCAGCCGTATGCAAAGTTTCCGCGGCTAGTAGTCGGCAAACACGCCCATTAGATATCGATTTTATCGAGCCGCTTTCACCCCCCGTCCCCCTTCCCCAAGCCCTTGGCCCAAGGTAATCTCTGTGGAATTTCCGGCGACAAATATCGCGCTACCTCGCGCGCGATATAACTCCTTTTATGGATGTATACGCAGAGTCGCGCCGAGGAATTTACAACTTCCTAATCCCCGGCACGTGCAAATCCGCGAGAAGCAGCGAAGATCGCGGCGGAGATTAATCGCCTCCTCCCCGGCTCTAGCGCGCAGCCGGGAAAAATATGTATTTTATACGCGCCGGCACGCGTGACGCGGGGGTCTTAGAGCGCGAGCCGATAAATTAGGCTTAGCAAGAATTTTCATTATACAAATGCGTTGGATTCGGCTTACGGCCGAGGCGTTATGTTTTATCGGCGCGCTTATACTTCTTCTGAGTAATTTGCCGCGAGTGTTTGTCTTGCGGAATGCGGCTCTGCTAATGTACTCAGATGATATCAATTTTCTTGGGGGGTGTAAAAGTAATGTCTGCCGGGCTCAAAGTTTCATATCTTTCGAGCGGGTTAGTGACTTTTCTACAATGCGTCAAAAGCAGAAACGGCATTTTTTTTATTTATAATGGCGGAAATACACGCCAGAAACGGTTATTTTTGTTTGTTTGCCTTTTGCACTCGACGTGAAAAATAAAATCGAAATTCCAACAAGCGCCGGGCCAAAATCCCGCGTTATTAAAGATGAAAATTAAAAAAATACCAGCCCGCCTGTAAATACAGGCCAAACCAATCCCCGGCAGCACATACCCGTTTCAACAAATATTCCAGCCGCGACAACAAATTCGGAGGCTGCCCCCGAAAATCTGGCAAGCTGGAAAATTGCAAAGTCGCGCGAAATTCCCCAATTCGGAATCGAGGACAATACACGCCCGCGCGCGCACGAGCGCAAAAACACACAGATGCTAGTATGCGCGCTTAATCGGCCGAAGCGAGCGGGCCGGTAATGGCAGGATAATGAGGTCGTTCGGCTCGGATTCACCAGCGCGTATTATACACCCTGGCCGTACGAAATGTCGTTACGGGAGTTCGCGTTCTACGATATTCCCGCGTGGAGCTACCTCCAAGGTCTCCAAGGCGTCCTATACCATTTTCCTCTTTAACTTTTGCTCTCTCCTTCTCTAGTAGCGGGATAGCGGCATCGTCGTGCGCGAGGAGTCTTGCTATTTTTCATTAAACGCGGTTGCGGGCGCGCTTTTTGCTGCGTGCGGTAGAAAAGTTTTTAGCCTGCTTAGACGCGCTCTATTTAATTAAAAATTAGGATCGCGCGCCGGCAACTGCTGGGTGTAACTCGTTTGTATACTTCGCGCGGTAGTATACAGTTGCTGCTGCTTGTTTTGCGCTGAATATTTCGAAGCGAAATGTAGTAATCGTGTAAAAGCTGTTCCTTTGGGTGTGTATTACTAAATGAAAAAGTAAATCTGCAAGATAGTCGATTCTATTTATTTGAATAAATTATTCTATACTATCAACGCAACATTTAGGGAATTATGAAGTCTTCCTCACATTAGTGAAATTACTTTATGTCACATTTATATCCATTTATCTTAAAAGGTTTGTAAATACTACGTACCGGAGCAAAGCACAAACGTAAAAACTATCACGATCATCGAAAGCTAATTTACCGTAAGACCACCCTTCCTCCTGAAAACAATTGCCACCATTCTCCCTCCTTACAAAGCCGCTCACATCGCGCCGCAGCGAATCTCAAACAATCGAGTGTCATCCATAGCCCCTTAAACACACTCGCCAGTCCAACAATACAAAGGCTACCTAACCATATTTCGCTCTCCTCGCGCAGCACGCACCAAAGCTCCGCATAAACATGGACTCGCGTTTACGTCCGAGGCCTGGCAACGCGCTACGAAAACACCGAGGAAATAACGTTATCTGTGCAGGTCTCGGCGTCGTTTATCTGGCGGCCATCTGCGCGGCAACTGAGCGACGGCCGGCCATGCACAGCTGCCCGCTATCTCGTCAGTCCTGGAGCGATGGCAACGAGTTTGATTGTGAGCTTGCGCGCTGGTTACGACTGCGTCAAGTCGACCTTTGACGCGGGAGATTAGACAAAAATGGGGGGGGGGGGGTTTGTAGTGGTGCAGGTGATTTTTGGTTTAGGATGAGTTTAGAGCGGTTGATTTCGAGTTTTGCCACGGCGAGACGAAAATACCGAAAAATTTACCGATTGTAAAGGCGAAAGAGTGTACTTTCGCTTTCGGTGTGTTTTGCAATCAAGAAATTTATCTTGCAGAGGCCGGCTCAGTGTATACGTAATCGTAAAAGCGAGCTTTTAACATTAATAAATTGCCCGTAAATCTCGCTTCATTATTCGCCGACGTAACATTTC
Organism: Eupelmus azureus; assembly: GCA_030522685.1. Lineage (NCBI taxonomy): Eukaryota > Metazoa > Arthropoda > Insecta > Hymenoptera > Eupelmidae > Eupelmus > Eupelmus azureus. The sequence goes on from JAPYZA010001975.1 coordinate 18,711, forward strand.
TCCCGCCAATACAGACCGGCTAAAGTACACCACCACCTCGCCCCTAAAATTACGTCGTTTACTTTACGCGCGAGCCTGCTTTATCAGCGGCTCTACGCATACGCATACACACACACACACACAAGTCGTCGCGCAGGAAGGGATCGGGCTCTTCCAGCGACAGGAGCAGGAGCATCGTTTCCGATCGGAATTAGATCCTCCTGAAGTAAGGGGGGAGGAAAGCGTTCTCTTTTACGCGAGGGTAATTCGGGCGAAATCGACTGCCGGGGGAAGAAACGACGATTCTTATCTTAAGTGCCACGAGCTACGCCGAGAGAGAAACCGACTGAGAGAGAGAAAACGGACGTGTATAAGGCGCTAGGTCTATTTTCCTTTTCCAGGCATGGTTAGGGGGGCGCCGGTTAATTTAGCCCTGATTTATTCGAGCCGGGCCGCTCTATCGAGAGCTCGAATCTCTTGGTGCGGCGAATTAGAAGCGCGAGAGAGGACGACGACTTCCTGACCCGCTCTCTTTCTCTCGCTCTCGCTCTAGCTTCTCTGTGGTGGTTTAAGATTGTATAATGTTGTTTATCGACCTTCTGAGGGAATATCAATTCCAAGAGCGAGGGGAGCTAGTCGTTCAGCTTTGATTGGCTCAGAGGGAGATGATATGCGCTTGATTAGAGGCAGATCGAAGAGCTCTTGTTTGCATTTATGACTTTGTTTTCGCGTCGGACTTTATTTTTATAGTTAAAGTGCATTTTGTAAATATTAGGCTCATTATGTTGTTTATGACAAATTTTTTGTACGCATTAAAATAATGTTGATTAATGAAAACACTTTTGGCATATTACTTTAAATGTAGATATAATGTACGTAATATAAACGTCATCCATATCAAAAATCTTTTACCCTTAAAATAAATCATTCACTTTTAATAAACACAATAGCCTCAGAATCCGGTTACAGTATTATTTACCAAGCTAAAGAGGAAAAACCAAGCACTAGACGCGAAATCCCATCCGTTTGGCCTACCAGATCCAACAAAAAGCTCGTCCGTCCGCCCTCGATATATCATCCTCCTATACTCATCGGGGCAGCAGCCACCAACACAGTGTAAACACAGACAGGCCGGCTGCACTCGACTTTTTCGAGCGCGAACTCGAGCCAGCGCGCAGCCGGTGCGTAATTGATCATAAGTCCATTCCGCGAGCGCAAATGACATATACCTGCTCGCGGCTCCCTCGCCCAGTGAGCCCGCTGCGAACGGACTACTGCTGTCGCTGACACGACGCGCGCTTCTAAAAATAGGCGCGGGGGCGCCCGTAACAGACGTAATTGAAGCGTCGCCGATATGCCCCCGCAGCTTGAATAATTCAATCGGGCGCGCGCGGCGTGTGGGTGGCGCGGCCAAATTGCTTGACCCTCGTGCCTTTCGAGCGAGCCTGTATGAGCGTCTGCGCGCTTGGGTTAATAGCCGCGAGATGTGTAGCTTTTATGTGCGGACTGTATGCTTGAGTTTGAGAGATGAGGATTTTTTTTCAATGTGGGGATCGCATAGCTTTGTGGTTTGCAATGACCGTATCTTCCCGGCGAGGTTCAGGTGAATAGGCGTTATTGATCTTCTAGGATTTTGGTTATGAGACAATAGGTGCTTAGGGTCCAAATGAATCATGCATATTTTAGTCAGCGACGTTTTTTCCAATAATAGTCATATGTTGGAACCTACTCTTCCGGAAATCATTTATTTAGCTAAAAACAGATTGGGGCCAACAGCCCCTGGGATATTCAATATTTTACAAGTATGAGTCTACTTCTCGCACTATTAAACATTCATTTGGCTGTTGAAATTTTCAGCAAAAAGCGTTTTCCTGTTACCATTAGTTTTCACTTAATAGCTGTTACGAACAAAGATTACCATCGTTGCATCATAATTAACGATTTGAATATCCGTTAACGCTGCCGTATTTTTCCAACAAATATATCGGTACTTGACATCAAAACAAAGTTTTAAACTAGGTTGGAGTTATCTCAATCTTAAGTAAATAAATATGTAGAGAAAAATATCATACAAATTACTACAGAACATGAGGAAAAATTGTATAAATAGATATAAAAATCGCTATATCTATAGCAATTTTTAATGTTACACGTGTTTATATCATTTACCCTCCATCAATAAAATAAAGACTTAACGACCAGTCGGCACATTCCCAAATATACATCTAATAAAATTAAAACCATCTCGAAGCGCGTACGTCCACGAAATTATATCTAGCTGTCGCTCGCTAAATTCCGCTTCTCCTCCCCCTTCCATTCAGCCATCGTTCCACTCTTCTGCCACAGCTATACATACGCGCCAGAGCCATTCGTGTAGGTATCTCACACATAAACCTCGAGAGTTGTATTCACGCTCGTCGCTCTCCGACCGCCGCGGGGGCGTTCGCTTCGTGAATTTCGCCTTTACTCGTAATTTTTGCCGACTCTCTCCCTTTTTTTTCCGTCCCCCTGTATATACGTATACACATACGCGCGCGAGCGACGCTGACGACGCGTATCAAGTCCGATGCATATTTATCGCAGCCGAATAAATTCCTTGCAGCGCGACGTTTTTCATTTTGCGCGCTAGTGCAGCTCTCGAATGAGTTACGATCAGTGCTTTTTTATGCAAAAAAAAGAAAAAAATGGGCTGGCTGGTGTGCGCAGTGGCAGAAGAGGCGAGTTAGGAGTTTTATACGGGACGTGCTCTCGCGCGCCTGCAAGATGATAATTGCAAATTGGAAGCGCGAGCGCGCGGCCCCGCGTGTAACGGGATGTCGCGCCAGAGCGCACGGTTTTGTAATGCATAGATTGAATTGATTTGTCTCTTGAAGAGTCGGCTTTTAGTTGGATCGATTCGATTTAAAAGTAGAAGGGAAGGGGGTAGATGTAGGAATATGGATTTGGACTTGCGGAAAATACGATCGCCGCTGCGCTACGACAGCGAGAAAGCGATGTAAAAACGATAATGGAATTCATTTGGGTTCATTACAGTCTGCCTAAGAGAATTATAATCCTGCCGCGGCTGAAAGAAAGACGTGATCCAATTTCAGTCATTCCGCATGAAATATACACGTGTATAAATTGCCGTCAATGGAAAATACATTGCGCACTATTCATTCTCTGTAACGTAATAGCGCCGCGCTCGGGCTAAATAAGTTTTGTTCTATTAATGTTAGAACAGAAATTTACCGTTATTTTTACTTCTACCGTTGAGTGAAGATATTCAATTTATTAATCGAAATAACAGACTTGAAATAATTATAGTACAGTGTGACTGAATCCAACCAAAACGACTATTATAAAACTACTTCAAAAATCTTATTTGTAAAAAGAAGGAAAATCTCCAATTAACCATACAATTTTACGAAAACATTTCCAACATTCTCTTCTTTAGCTTCGATCGTCACGAAGAACAAGCGCCATATACATGCAGATGTAGCAACGACCAGCTCGGGAGAGAAGCAAGCATAAAAGCGACTTGTCGAGCTAGTAGTTTCTTAGCCGCAAGTTAAAAAGGTCGTGGGATAAGTACGCGCCGGCGCGAAGGAAGAAAGCTAGCAGGAAGAAGCCTCGCTCTGCCAAAGCGTAAACCGTTTAGCTCGTTGCGTGGCGGAAAGAAGCGAGGGGGCGAGAGGAGAAGATTCGAGTTTGCGGGGAGATCGGTTACGTAGTCCTCGTGCGGTGGCGGCGAGCCCCGGAATTATTCGGGCCGCGTCGCGGTAATCGACTTAACCTAACCGGCCGAGCCCACACGTGTACGTCTGCAAGAGTCACAGAGGGCAGCGCGCAGGCGCCACTTAAAAGAGTAAGAACGAGAGAGAGAGAGAGTCCGAGACGAAGACCTACGTGTAGCAGGCAGCAAGGAGCTTCGGTCGACGTCACCCGGCGAATTTAATTAATCGAGGACTCGTTAGCGAGCTCTGGCACTTGTTCGCTCTGTCTCTCTCTCTCTCTCTCTCTCTTTCCCTCACACTCTGTCGGAGAGCTGTTGTAGTTGCCCGGCGAGAGGGATGATCATTAAAATGCATCGTTATGCGCACGATGCTACTCTTAGAACACAAGTATCCCTCTGTAGGAGCTCTCTCTGTGAGCTATATGTACACACTCTGCTCGCGTTGGTCATTAAGTATTGAAATTTCGTGTGCAAGAGAAGAGTTAGCCGAAAACGTCTCCTTGTATAGGACTTTCCAAAGAGCAGTCCCCCTCTCTCTTTCCCTCTCTGTTCGTCGAACACTTTAATTGTGATTGTTGCGTCCAAGTTGAAGGGGATGCTATTTTGGGAGAAGAAACTGCAGAAAGAGCCGAGATGGGGTATAGGGTTTGTGTCATTTTTCACTTCTAGCGAGTTTTCGATGAGAGGAGCGGAAATAAACGGAGAACCAGCAAATTGTTGAATATTGGCGAATTGATTTTTGCTTTAATTCGATATTGTTAGCGCGACAATGTCTAAGTCTGGTTTTTAGATTGATCGATGTTATTAACGGCTGGTATTTATGGGATCACAGGGTGATTGATGAGTCATTTTTACATTATTAATGGGATAGAATCGACAATTTTAATCAATTTTTGTACTCACTCCGTTTTAGGAACAGCTTACTTTTAAAAATATTTAGGTAACAACCAAAATACTCACCTGAAACAGAAATAAAAATAATAGTTATTTTCAAATGTAATAGTTCATATCAGAGGTATCATATTATGCTACTTATTATATAAAATATCAAGAACATAAATCTTTACTCAATTTTAAAGATTCCACCTATTATTCCTTTCAGTCTTTACAAACTTAATTTTCTTATCGAACAGAAATTTTACTTTCTCTAAAATATTCGCAAAATATTTGCAAAAATATGAGGCACCACAAATGAATTAGTTCCACAGGACGCGTCAGTCGGACAGATTGGCCAAAATCAAGAGCATTTCACATTTAATCGTTATGGTACAGGCATTTGACAGGCGAGCGACGTTTTTCTGTCAGCGCGACTAACGAGTTAATGAGAAAAATCCATAATGAGCTCTCGCTCTCGTGCGCGAGCTGCGAGGAATGTCATTCAACTTGCGCTCAGCACACGAATTCCGGAGAATGCGACACTCGAACGGAATAAGGGATGAAGTGAGAGAGAAGGGCGTATTCGTTGGTTAGTCCTTATGCAGAGCTCGTTCCGCCGGTTATAAAAGCGGCCCGCGAACAAATGAGAAGAGAGAAAACGCGCTCACAGGGAAATTGGGTTTATAAATTCTCAGTCGGGGTAATCCCCGTGAAAAACTTACAACGTCCTGAGCGCGAGAAAGACGCGCCGTAATTAATTCGCCGAGACCGGGAGACACGGAAGTAGAGAAAGATAGAGAGAGAGAGAGAGAATATATTTCAGACCTTCCACGGAGATCATTATTAACTCCCCGGGAATTGCGTTTTTCCCCTTACTTTCAACCTGCGACTACCTGTCACGTTTTGTCTTCCGGATTCGCATGAGACGATTGATGGAGCATGGCTTGCTTAAGGTCATTCACCGGCTAATCGGTTTTCTATATATTTATTCACAATTCTGAAAAATTTTATGCATACGTGTGTTTGGTCACAGGGTTCGAGTAGAAATCAAAAGATTCACTGTAAATATTATGATCAAGTGAAGGCTAGGGGAAAGGTGTTCTTTCATTAATTCATAATGGTATAGTCATTATTAAAATTTTGGATGAGAAATTAATACGTGATACATTATTGAAGCTAATTTTTCAAGGCATACATATTTAATTTTATTAAAGATGAAAACTGCAAAAAAAACTAACTCTTAACTATAAAATACAGCCAATGAACATGTTTAAATTCACGGAGCGCGGTATTAACGATTGACGATTGTTAATTAAGCTCTCATTAAACCGCTCCAGGTAATAATTAACAAGCCCGTGACGCGCCGTCAAACAATGAGGACTGATCATCGAATCGACGGACGAAGGTGGAGGTGGAGGGGGAGATTTAATATTGGTTCAATAATTACCATCAACGCGTTAAATCAAACTCCATGCTTTTTAATTAAATCTCGATCCATCAGAATCATGCATCCACTTCGTAGTGATCCATACCTACTACACTTCTGGACTCTCATGCTTTTGAAGGATCCGATCGGCACTTTTCCTCCGGACAGCGGAATTTGTTCACGCGGAATTTACGGGTTTCCAGGGAATCGAGACTTTTTTTTTATCCAGCCCACCTCTCCCCGAAGAGAATCCCGCTTGTAGCACACGAGGCTCGAGCGAAACAAACGACGGTGAGGGCTCCCCGGTGCTATATCTGGCCTCGGTGTACACATGGCTGCGGGTCAGGGCACGCGGTGTAGGATGTACCGGACAAGCTCCGATAATTGTTTCCGACTCTGCGCTGGCGTGTGCGGTCGCGGCTCTGTCGCGATAGAAAAAGCGTCCGCTTTTCCAGTGGCCCATTTCGAATGTTTTTCAAGCTAGAGAGATTGTTGCACGCTCGGCCGGTTTGCCGAGCTGCAATTTAACAATTTGTCCCGCAGAGCGAGCGGAAGCCGATGATAAAGCCGGCCATTTGGATATGTCCCGGACCGAGTGGCCCTGCAGGAGAGAGCTAAAAGGGTCTCGTCGTTTCCTCGTCTCGCGTTTCGCGCGCGCGCGCGCGTTCGTACATTAGGTTTCGAATTACCCGGGAGTAAGGTACGAGGCGCGGTACTTTACCATCCAATATCCATACATTACCACGTGCATTACCAATTTAAGCACACAATTCGGATCCTCCTTTTTGTCGTGCTATTTCGCAGAAAGCTCCTATCTCTGTCAAAGATTCATATAGGGAAAACGTAATAGAGAATTCGCTTCATCCCCATTCCACGAAACAAGCTCCGATACATCGAACGTTATCGCGTCTCTGATGGTTGGCGAAAAGCCACGGGACTTCGCGGTAGAGCTCGGTCTAAAAAATACGTACTCAACAAAAGTCGCTGGGCTCTCGATGAACCCCCACGTACGTATAGGTAGCCTGTGCCAAAGGACCAAAGAGAGAAGGAACACGGAGCCACAGCTACACACACGCACACGCATATACATACACTCACGCATATACGTATAGACATATCGATTAGCGGGGGGAGCCTTCGATATTGCGCACACATCTACATACACGTGCGTATTCCCTCCGCACTTGGCATGAATCATCATCCTCGTCGATCAATCCGCGAGACCCTTCAGCAGCGATCCCTCACTCTCCTTTTTTGTTTCAGCGTTCCTTATAAGCCCCCGGAGGGGTTCAATCGACGTATGAGTAACGAGGGACGCAAGAAGAGAGAGAGCGAGTTCATTTCGCCTCGAGTGGCAATATAAGCATTGTCCGCGCGCCAGCCGAGATCCCCGGTTGCAGAGCTCGCTCGCCGCCGCCTCTTCCTTCTCTCGTTTTTTTTTTTTTTTTTTGTTTTATTTTTTATCGCTGGCCGAAACGAGATTGGGAGGGAGAGAGAAAGGACTGCGTATGTGCAGAAGGGAGGCTTTTACCAGCGTGCGCACACACGAGTGCTTAACGGCTTGCGCGCCGCGTGTGGTATACGTATATACGTAAGGGGGAGAGGCTCGTATACCGTAGAGTCTAGGAGCGTGCTTCGTTTCGGGGCGTATATTGTGAACGCGATAGCAGACGCCGCCTAGTCCGGGCTTTGAGGTTTCACTTTGATGGATATGCCTGGGCCCTTTCGTTATACACGGGGGTGTGTTACTACACGCGTAAGCGAGCGCGCACCCGCGCCCAGACGTTTTAAAAGGGAAACGAATCTTCTTTCCTTTTTATTTTGCGCCCGGGGCTTTTTACGCGGCCGCGTTCCCTGTAAGTGGTAAACTTTTTCGAGGTTGCAGTCGAGTGGGGTGCGCAAGCTCTCGGGGCGCTCGGACGCGTTAATGCGTTTTGCATTTGCAGCTGATGTGCGCGACTATGGGAGTGCCTCGCGATTAATTAACCCGCGAGCTACATGTGAATATATATATATATATGCTCGGCATAAACTGGATGCGGCCGTGGAATTGCGTTTGACGCGCGTGCGGCTCCAGTTACGCTTCGACAGCGTCATTACCATCGGCTTGGTAACAATGGATGAGATATTTCATTTCTTAGTCACGACGCCGCACTGCTGCTTTCAACCCTTTCGACGCGGGGGCAGTGACGGCTGCTGCTACAGCTAAATTATTCCATCAGGCTCGTTTTTTTAGTCGCCTGTCGGAAATTATGCAAATTCAGAAGGTTATATGAAATTCACCCTCGCTCGCAGTCACACATGAAGGGTCGGGAGAGTGCGAGCGCACACACATGAATTTCATCAGCTTTTCACTTATATGGCCTAGACATGACGCGATCAGTCATAGGGCTGAATTGGTCGCATTCAATTTGAATTATTTGCACTCTGTGACTTTGAATAATAACTTCACAAGTCTCGAGTAGTTTGAATTATACAAAAATATTCTACTAATTGAAACATGTCTGAGGATTTGAATATAATTGTCGTATATGATTCATCGATATACAGCACAATTTGTCCATCCTCTGATGCGAAACAAGAAATAAAAGCATGAAAAATAATAGCGTCATTATACTCGTTCGATACATTAAAAGCACATCCCTCGTATCCAAACGCTACTAATTTATCTATTAACACAATGAGCCGTATCTCCCCCGCTGACATTCAATTTTCACTTCGAGATCCAGGTTGGATCAGCCGTGGATCACCACAGGGGATTCCCCCTCTCCCGCACTATACACATCGCCCCGTAAACAAACGGCTGAAAAAAAAGAAGCGACGACTACTATGTACGACGTGCACGTGCTGCACGCCCTCGACCGCAATAATTATAACTCATTTTCCTTCTCTATCCCTGGCTCGAGCACACACTGGTTCGAAGAAATTTTGCGCCAGCATGCGCGTGCCTCACAAGTAGCTTCTTCTTCGTATTGTCGAATCGACGGATATTAATAAATATGACCCGGGTTCTGCTGATTATGTTCAGCGACGGGAGCCCGGGCCGAAACTCGAACGAGGTCGACGTATTTCGCTGCTTACCCACCGCGGAGCACTGATGAATTTTCATTGGGGAGGATGATGGATAAAAGTAGAGAATCGCCGGAGTGCTGGTACAAAGGAGTATTTCTTCTTGGGTTTGTATTTTCATTTGATGAAAGGGATGTTTCGCTGCACAGTACATTATGCTAGGGAATTATTCAGAAGATGCTACTCTTTTAAGAATTTCATTAATGGAGTAATTAAAAGGATATTCTATCACTTAAAAATTGAAGTGTGTCAAAAATTTTTTCCTTATGACACAAAATAATAGAACTTTTAAAAAGTGATTGAATTTTATACTTTTTTGGAAAAAAATTAAATTGTGTAAAAAAATATGATGTAAATAATGCACAACTGAACTGGAATTTTTCTAAAAAAAATTATATTAATTGGACACATTAAGTAGGCATTTGATTATAACGTAAAATTTAACTTGAATGAAATAATAATTTATTATTTTATGAATTGTTTAATTTATAATTTATAATTAATAATTTATTGGATAATTTATATTTCGATAGATAGATAGATAGACAAATAGATCATTTATTGCACGCTTCAATACAAATATAAATACATTAATTATCTTTCTTGTGACAATAGCATAGTTTTATCACAGCATAATTTCATAATTTTGTAGAATCATTTATAATATATCTATCAGTCAAAATGAGATAAAACATACGTACAATAAATAAAATCTAGTAATGTACATCGAGTAAAAACTGCTGATCACAATGACCGTGTCATAAATAATTTAAAAAAGTAAAATTTACCCATTTAAAATGGTTAGAGGTTAAGAAATAGCATTGAATCCATTTTTTCTAGGGATTAGCTAGCCATTAAATGGAATCATTTCTACTGGGGCAATAATCAAAAGTAAAGGCAGTACCAAAGAAAAGTAATTCGTAAGGCAGCGCGAACCTTAAAACCAAGCCGAGTTCACAGCCATTGTGTGACAGTCGCGCACGAAACATTAGCACTTTTGCGCCGATAAGCTCGCGGCCGCGCATCCACAATTTCGAGTCTCCGACAAACATTGTCTGTGCACGTCGCTCGAGGGTACAACTTGGGATAAGTCCTAATTATCCCGACGCCTTCGCGATAGGAGAGAGAGAGGGAAGGAGAGAGAGAGAACCGAGACTTTAAGAGCTGCGGGTACGTCGGCCTCGCCCTCGTCGTCGCAATGTCGGTTCGATCGCGCAAAGTTATATTAAGTAGGTTTCAGCGGCGAACTTGCCTCTCGGCTCGCGAATTCCCATGAATATTTTAACGACGCCGAGAAAACTTGTGTAAGCCTCGCGCGGGCGCGGGTAACGATCCAAATTTCGGAATTGTCATTTTCGCTCGGGGATGTGTAACGTAAGTTACAAAAGGTGTAGGAGCCTATTTTTTTTCTCGCGCCGAGAACTGCCTGCCCTGCTACGGCTGCTACGGCTGCTACTACTGGTGGAGTGATTGATGGGAGCCGAACGATCGGCCGAGTGGTAAACAAGCTGGGGGCGGCTTTCATTGTTAGGCGTTGACGGGCCTTCTTGGGTGAGCTTTTTTTTTAGATTGTGGTGATTTCCGCGTTGCGTATGCAGCTGATGGGATTTTTTCAACATTATTGATGGAATACGAAAATACGGTTGTAATTTTTTCTCTTTGCATACATTTTTTTAATAAAATTTACGGCGCAATGGTTACAGCCTTTTAAAATGTAGCGGTAATGTCATCCGAGTATAAATTTTAAAATATTACATTTCCATGCTGATGCATAATATGAAAATGTAAAGAAAAAAAAGCTTTTGCGAGAAAGAGGATGCTGTCAAAACATGTTACGTAATATGCATATTTATTTACACGTTTGCAAGAGAGGGCGTCTTTTTAATTTAATGTCCTCATTTTTGAGCCAGCTAAAGTATCCGTTTTAACGCATTATAAATGCGCAATCCTTAAGAAAGGGCGAAGAAAAGAATATTATGATTACATCGCGACTATTAAGATTTTTACGATTCAGCTCGACAAAGATAGATCTGAAACGCAGATAGAATCCCTTTATAAAAAATTAACGTGTATTTTATTGTTGACAACTTATTCGCTATCTGATTGGCTGAGAAGATGCGTTCTTTTATTTTTTTATTTGTTTTTGTTGACAGTTCTAACCGTAGTTAACCTAATCTCCGGCCGCGTAGTGGCCATATGATCTAGTTTTCCTATAAAAATATGGAATTGATAAATGCATTGTATACAGTATAGTGGATGACAGAAAATTCATGCATCGTTTTACAATACGCTTTCTTATATCTCTCGCAAGGTATTTCCAGGAAAGATTTTCCTCTGCTTCAGTAAATGCAAGGGTTTTACATCTGGTTCATTCGAATTTGTCGCTGCTATACAACGCGGCACGTATACACAAAAAGATTAAATATTAAAAAAGCATTGATTGACAATAGGGCGAATCGCTGGAGCAGCACATCGGTTACGTATTTCTACGATTCAGCGCTCGCGACTAAAATGTCAAAAGTCTACTTCATCAGAGAGAGGATCTTTTTTTGTTCTCGTGGCGATAATAACGATGGCAAAACAGAAGAGAGGGAACAGTGGTTATGGCTTGGGAAAAATAGAAAAGAAAATGAGAGGAGAGGTGGCGCATGAGAATGAAGCATGAAAGAAGTTGTTGCTGCTTTCGCTCGCCGCGGCAATTGAAACATCAAGCAAGAAAAGATCAAGAGCACTCAGAAAATAGAAGACCGAAAGAGGAAAAAAGAAAATATTAATGGAACCACGCGCTTGCGCCATCACCGTTATTTAGCGAGCAGGTCAAACGGAAAAAGCAATCTTTCTCGCTCTCTCTCT
>JAPYZA010001976.1:0-19075 GCA_030522685.1 Eupelmus azureus
CGCGCGCACGCACAGCCCGGGCTTTAATGAAAAATGAGCCGGAAAGTTTACCGAGCCTGTTTCTACGGAATCTGAGTGTGTATGTGTTGGTGTGTGTGTGTATGTGTGTGTTTGCTTTGCCCGAATTTACCTGAGTCCACGCTCGATAAATTCAAGTATAGTAGAAGAGAGAAAAAGAGAGAGAGAGAGAGCAGCACAAAGCTTGATGATAAAAGAACTACGCTTTCTTTCGAACTCGCGCAGGGGGGGCAAAAACAATGCTTTGTTACGCGAGGATTCGGCGATTTGCTCGGATTCGCGCCCCGTTGAATGAGAGTAATTAGCGGCCCCGTGGATAATTTTCGCGCGGCTGCGCCTCGCTTTCTCGCTCTCGTTCGCTCTTTTCTTGACGGCGCGTTAGCTTAATTTTTGCGAATTGTCTCGCTCGCGCGCGAGCTTTGGTGTTGCCGTGAATTACAGCTGTAGCTGGGTCATTATATGGATGTTTTAGCACGGTGAGTGGTTAATTTATTTATGTAATTATGTAGTATTTAATTTACTTTAGAAATATTTTTTATAGTCGAATTTTTAATTAATTTAGCTTATTTATGTAAAAACAAAAGAAAAATTAGAGGTTGAAATGGAAATGAAGTTGACGTAAAGGTACAAATGTCTCAAATTTAAATTTAAAAAGAGACGGTTCTGTGAAGATGACGTTCAATGGAATGTAAATTATTTGGAAATAGGCTTAGCAAAGCTGCTGTTTAGAATGATTGGACTATTCCGTTTTATTGCCCTTAATAGAGTTGAAATCTTATCATTTTTGCTATACAGAATAGTTCTATCTTAAAATTACCATAATGAAAATGTATTGAGATAGATACGATGGGAATAAAGTACAAAAAAAAACTGGGGAAATTTTTTAAAAAATTTATAACGATATAGTTGCCCTTTTTAAAACATTGCTAGCTTAAAAATATTTAAGTTTGGAATAAAAAATTATAATGTTTCCTAAAATTTTCATTAAAAATTTTACGTTTTCTACGTATGTAAAACTCTAAAAAAGTCACCATTAAAAAGGGTAAGAATTTTTATTTAATCCGATTCTTTTGAACCTTTGAAAAGCAACCAATTTTTATTTTCTCTCTAGGAAAAGCGTCTGAAATTGTCGGCAATATTCGACCATATCTTAAATTACGAGCCAATCTTGTAATTTTTCATATTTTTTCTCCCAATCTACTTTGAATTCAATTTTATTCGCTCTTAAAAATTAACCATTCAGTCCAATCCACAAAAGCATTTCTCAATCCTAAAATCTACCCCTAACCAATCATTCTCCCTTCACCCCTCATCACTATCCAGCCCGCCATAAAAAATGCATTAATAAAACTAATCCGCGCAACAATAAATACACAAGCGACAACAACTCCGGCCTATCAACCCCTTCTAAATCACACCACGCGCTCGCGCATCAATAACTCAGCCGCCACGTGCTTTTTGCGGCTTAGCTATATAAATTTCCTCAATTAAACAGCGCCCGCAGAGGCATGCATCAAGCAAATTTATGCCTCGCACAGGCCAAAGCGCGAATCACAGCTTTACGCTTTATTATACGCAAATGTTTATCAGGGGCAAACTTTCGCTTTTGTACGCGCGTGAAGTGTTAGGTATATGTATGAAACGGAAAAGCTGGCGTACGCCGCAGTATCAATCAAGCTGCGCGTAACAATCCGCTGCGTTCCGACGCGGTATCTAGTATGATGGACTCTAGCCCTTCTTGAAACAATACGTGTAAGCCGGGGATGTGTGCATTATCCGCGAGGTCGCGCGTATGTATATGGAAATCTCGGCGGAAGTGCGTCTTTGAAATCGTTGAAGGAGTGACGGAGTTGTGCAGGGTTATTTTAGTTAACTTTAGTTATTTATTTGATTTGCGTGAAACTATCTGAGGGGAGGAAAGTATGAAATACTTTCTAAGAATGTAAGGAACAAACTTAGTTAAAAATATTTTTTTATTGTTAAAGTTACGAAAGATTGATAATGTCCTATTTTTAAACAAAATAAATGAAAATTTATTTACTTAGCATTTTCTTTTTTAAGAGTAGGTTGAATAAGAATTTTGACGCATTGAACACTACATACTTTTGAAACTCTTCTATATCGAATTTAGTTTCGATCTTTAACCCTTTGTTTCCCACTGTAACATATAGGCAACAAGAAAATTTCGTGTACTTACAGCATTTTCAAATACATACAAAATATAATCATATAAAATACTTTAAAAAATAATTTTTGCAATTTAATTAATTCGAGTATCAAAGGGTTAATAAAACAGTGATTTGTTAAAAGAATCTCGAAAACAAAACTAAAGCTTTCAAAAGGAATTGAGTATCTCAGTCTTAATATTCCAGGCGTAACATTATTCTATTTTACCGATCACAAAAAGATTAGACCGTCAATCAAGATCACCTACCCTCGTCTAGAAAATTAAATAATCCCAAATCGCCTTGCCTGCATATTAATAGAACCTAGTTCGTACCCACCTAAATCCATGTGATTAGATCTGACTTACTATATGTCTACTCAGCCAATCACCACACCTACACAATCGTAACATACAAAAACCATCCCCGCAACAATTCACAAAAACCCATATCCACCCCCAAAACCTAAGAATCCACAAATACAACCACTCAACCCATACATCCACTCCTCGCTTCAAAACGACTTGGCCCGCTCTTGGCCAGCTCACACATACACAAGGAGCTGCACTTCGTACATGAAGCCTAACCCGACTATCCCAGCTCGCCGAGGACAAGTGGCCTTACAGGAGACACAGGCCAGCAGCAGCGGCCAAGTACCACTCGCCTACCCATTGTCCTCTTCTTTATAGGCAATACACCTGCGCGCTCGCTCGGCGACACTCGACCGGACCATGCAGCGACCTCGCTCTCTCTCTGAGCTCTATCTTGAGTATCCGCGTCACGTATGGGAGGCATGTCGTTGGAGAATCGTTTAATTAGGCCGCCGATAGGTAAGGAACGACCGGGGGAGAGTTAAATTTTAGTGCGCCATTTCGAGCGAGCTCGTGCGTGACGATGGATTTTTCTATTTGCTCGGGCTGTACTGTGGGGATGTTGAGGAATGGATCGAGGGTTTTATTGTTTTGTGTGGGATGGAGTTATGGGCTTCTTGGGTGTGATGCTTTTTTTCTTTTGAATTTATCAATAATGTTGCTTTTATTTTTTTTATAAAATAATTACATTTTTTATGGTCGGAAATTGTATCGGGAGATTTGTAGAAAAGTCCCGGTTGGTTTGTGCTTATCATTCAATTTGAGTATGAAATTTGAAATTATAATAAACGATAAACTAGTCGCGACAATCCACTATTCCTAAATGAGAAATAATTATGCAAACTAGATAACTTAAGTCATAAAGTATTTACTATTAAAAAAATCTAATAAATAAAAATTATTTTGACAAATCTCAAGATAATATAGTCTCTGTTAACCCTTACCCTAGCATATTATTCCGACATAACAATCATACTCCGATAACAACGCAATAAAACGATCGATCCCGTCCACCAACTACACCCAACATTCAATGCACTTTCTACCCACCAGTCAACCAACCTCATCGTTTCCTCAACAAGAAACAAAACCCACCCTCCTAAGAAATCCACATCCCTTATACAAACCACCTAAAATAAAGCTCTCTCATAACACGATAAACAACACCAGAAAACAACTTCAACTACATCCATCCGACGGTGATTCGCTCGCTTTCCGCTAGCCCATACTTCACGGGAAACGGAAGCGCGCAATTAGCCCCAGCGCGATCATCGATCAAAAGAGCGACTTATCTGCTCGAGGGGGCGGAGCGAGAGATTAAGATCCCGATTAATGTTTGCACGCTTCTCGGAAAGCGCTGGAATTGATTTAGCTGCAGCTGCATGTAGCGGGCTAGGTATAACGCGTCTGTTTATACGGCGCGGATTTCTTCCAGCGATTGGCTTTGTCAATATTTGCCGGCCGCTTCGTGGAGATTTTCTTCGTGGGGGGGGGGGGGTAAGCCGGTCTGATTGTGATGCGACGAGAGGACTGATGTGTCCTGCTGATTAGCGTTGAGTTTATGTAATGCTGGAGGTAATTTGGGTTTATTTATTTGTTGGGGCTGTTGTTTGATAGGAAGTATAGGTTAGAAATGTTAACGAAGTAGCAGTAGTTTTTTTCAGAAGAGTTGTAGTATTAGTTACGAAAGAGATATTCTTATAATTGGCCTCGCTTAACGCTCGGATAAAAGCGTTGTTGTATTATAGTAAGCTGAATAAGACGGATTATGTTCTGGATGATCTTTACAGGTAAGCAAGTTAATCAAGTCTATTTTTCATCACAACAACCACAAGCATTGTATAAGCGAAACTAATGAACTGAATATAAGCGCTTCATATTTCACGTGTCAAATTTGCCTACCTTCGCAAAGAATTGCAAATGTTGGAAGCAATTAGTTAACTTTTGAGAGTACTCAATTATAAAAATATGATTAATGTTTGTTGTCTACTACACTCTAAACTCAAAAGTGCGAAATCTAGAAGTAAAAAGTTTAAAATCTATATTTTAATTTTTTAAATACAAATTTGTTAAACACCAAAATAATTTTTAACTATTAGTATTGCTACAATATTATTACAATATTAAAAGAAAATTGAAATAATATTACCACAATATTGAAAGAATATTGAAACAATATTACCACAATATTGAAAGAATATTGAAACAATATTAACACAATATTGAAACAATATTACCATAATATTCACACAGTATTGTTACAATATTACTATATAATACTAACACAACAGTACTGCACAATATCGACACAATACTGACATAATATTTACACAATATTGTTACAATATTACTACAATACTAACATAATATTGACACGATATGGACACAATATTAATATTGTGTTAGTATTATAGTAATATTATAACAATACTCTGTGAATATTATGGTAATATTGTTTCAATATTGTTTCAATATTGTGGTAATATTGTTTCAATATTCTTTCAATATTGTGGTAATATTATTTCAATATTCTTTCAATATTGTAATAATATTGTAATATTCTGTTAATATTATATCAACATTGTATCAGTATTGTAGCAATATTGTAACAATATTGTAGAAATATTGTGTTAATATTTTATCAATGTCTTATCAGTATTGTAGCAATATTGTAACAAAATTGTGTCAATATTGTAATAATATTGTAATAATATTGCTACAACACTGATACAATATTAATACAATATTCTTACGATATTGCTACAACATTGTTGCAATATTGGCACAATGTTTCTAGAATATTGCTACACCTTTATAAAAAGTTTAAAATAATAAAATTAATCTTTTGAGAAATTCTTATAAAGTTTACAAGCTACATTTTAATCCTTAAAGTGACTTCAAGGATTAAAACCTACAATTTAAATTTTTATAAATATTAAAATATAGGTTTTAAACTTTTTAGTTCTAGATTTCGTACTTTTGAGTTTAAAGTGTGGAATAAATATTTTGCATATATTATTTTATTATCCATGGAACACAAATGAAAAATGTCTTGCAAATCAAGCACTATTTTTCAAATAAACAATTAAATCTACTCAGTTCTCACCGTAAGCATCAGTAACTGTTTAATTCAGCTGATATCTATCTTCTCACTACAAAAAAAAATACAAGTAACAATTTCCCGATACCATCTCAAACGACACCAACATCACGACCACCATCCTCCTAATCCCCAACTCCAAAAATACTCGCCCGGTCCGCGCCGTTCACAAACACAAACTTCTCGATCACACTTTCATGAATACCTTCGACTTTACGACTGCGCGCTCGCGAACGCCTCGATTATACCCTTTCACCAGTTCAAACTTCCTCCCGCTGAGCCATCAATCGCGCGTTATCGCGCCGCACGCGCCTCCGGCTCTTTGTTCGGCTCGAATCATAAGTCGCGCGTCAAAAAACTCGCGGCTCCTCCCGTTCGCTGTCGAATAACGCGAACTTCGCGGAGCTTTCACCCTCCCAAAACGCCCCCGAAAAGAGAATCCGAGGACCGGACAAAGAGGAAAGAAGGGTGGCAAGCTGTGTACGTGCTGGCGCGGCTCTCATCTGCATCGGACGCTAGTGCAACGGTAGGTATAATATTTCAAGGCGGCTGCTGGTAGAGACTAGTCGGGGAATGCTCACTTTATGTAGAAGAGGTGGATGGTGTCGCGCGATGGGTTGGTGAGAGGGTTTTTCTTGGCGTGCGTTAGGCTTCTTTTTGGGTTTCTTTTTGGGGAGGGGGGAGATGTTTAGGACAGGGTTTTTGAGGATGAATATTGGTTTGTTTATTATATTCAAAAGTATGTATTTAATTAAAAAACATTTTTTTTTGTATGGAGGGTTCAGAACCGAAGGAGACCAAGTCTATTTTTACAAATTCTTGAGAAAATGCAGTATATGGCAGCTATAACTAATGTGTAATTCTAAATATCAATATACATGAAATGACTGTTTTTCAAAATAGATTTGACTTCCGTTGGCATCGACTCCTCTAGATATGAGTTGCAATTTAATTATTAAAAGTTATCTTTATAAGCCTAACGATTCGAATTGTGAACAATTTCAGTGTTATATAGCTTAAGAAAAATAGCTTCTACACAAAAATTAAACATTTCCCTTTACATAAATCTTATCTTAAATTTTAAAAATGAAAATTTTCATTAATGAGACAAGCTTTTGATTTCCTCTTTTCAGAATTGAAAAATATTAATATGGTTTATTATTATGGTGGTAAGCTACGATAGGATTAGATACGATGAGTTTTATATTAGAAAAATACTTTTGAGATTTACGTTCTAATAATCAAATGTGAATAATGTAATTACAGTCATTAAGGTAGCTTAAATAGGTTGCGAGATACGATAAACATGTATCACCACAAGCTTCCGAAATCGATATCGATATCGTTATTAGCAATAAATTTCTATAGATGCGTTGCAAAATATCGTTAAAAAGGCGCTAAAAACTGATATTTTTAATTTTTTATTAAGATGATCTACCTTTGCTACTACAAAGGATATACAACAGAATGATATTATCAAATAGTCAATATTATCAGGTTAAATCTAGATGACTTTTTGTTTTTTAAATACAAACTATAATTTTTCTGAAGATTATATTAAAATTATTCATAATTTGAATTTTTTGGGTATATACAATAAACCCCTATGACATGGAACTTCTTATTTTAGCGAAGGAAGACTCAGGAAAAGTTAGGGTCTGACTGTACTGACTAGGTTAATAAAAAAGCAAACAAAAATTGACACAACTATTTGTATCAACAATACCCACCATAAAAATTCAACCTTACTAATCCACAATCTCGCATCAGCAAAACTATAATAACAGTCACTCCACGCGTCAATCCTACTCTCTCAAACGCTCGTTCCCCTTAATTTTTCACACAGGCCTGAGAAACAAGCCGAATTACGATATCACAGCCACGACTACAAAGAGAAAAACACAGCGCGCAGCTCTCTCTGTATACACATATATATTTACGTTTCAACAAACCTTCTCAGTCTATGCGCGCACAACGCGTCGAAGGATGGGAAAACGAGGCGGCAAAAACGCGCTGGGGGGCTAGTTGGCCGCGCTGACAGCCGGATGATTAGAATAAACGCCGCAGGAGCGAGAGTAGATTCTTTACTTCTATACGTTATTGCACCCCTCTCTCTTTCTCTCTGCACTTTGTTCCGTTTGTCTTGCGAGTGCGCGCGTGCTCTCGTTTTTTGCTCGCTTCAGATTTTAATATTAGCCGAGCGCTGATTAAAAAAACAAGGCGCTCTTTGTCGCCGGCCGATTTTTGTCCCTCTCGCAAAGTCATTTCAATTCCTTTGAGGGATGCCGGGACGTGTGCGCTGGGCCTGTTTGTACTATGGTGGTTTTCAGAATAGAGCTGAGAGGTTTTGGCGAAGCTCGGAGCTTTGCGTTATTGGTGGCAGAGGTGGGATGGTTAGAAAGAAGTTTTGTGGAGGAATTGAGGGGACATGTAACGAGGAGAAAATGTTTAAATTACTACTGTACTGATTAAAAAAAAGGTTTGTACTTTTTTCAATGTAAACGAGGTTTTTAAAATGAATAACGAAAAAAATAGTAATCACAGTACAGCAAATGAAAAGAAAAAATTCAGTCAAATTCAAATGAATAACGAATTATTACATTACTAAAAGTTCTAAAACTTATCTATTACTATTTTATTTGAAAAAGACAAACGCTTATTTCTCCTTATTAAAAAGCAACAAAATGTAACAATAATAATCAACCATTTCATCCCGAACCTCAAACATTTCAAACCCCTCCAAAAAAATAATGTTCCCTACTCACAAACTTCCCTGTCACCAGTCAATCCTCACCTTAAAACCAGCCACACGACCTCCTAAAGTGCAGAAGCGCACCGTCTTTGCGCTAACTCACTTTCGACTTCAAACTAGGCAGAGGGTGTAGCCAAAAGCCCATTTCTGAGCGCGCGGAAATTTCAATAGCCAGCTGCACTCGGCCAGCCCGAAATCCCTGAAACGCCTCCACCCGCGCGCACTACCCCAGCAACTTCGCTAATTCAGCAGAGCCGAGAGGGCTGTGTGAGCGAGTGGGTGAGAAAAATTTGGGTAAATGGCGCGCATTGCGGAGTAGGCCGTTAAAAATGCACTTTACATTCTTGTCACCCTCTCTTTCTGCCTTTCGCGCGTGTAAGCGGCTTTTTGCCTGAAGAGATTTTTTTGCCGGCGGGAAATTTTGTGTAGGGCGCTGAGTGACTGGTAGAGATTCCGGGGGTTGAGAGACGTGGATTTAGATCGGTGAATTTTGATTTTTATCGGAGTGGGTGTCGAGTTAGTTTTACTGTTAGTTTGTAGATTGGAGGTGGAGTCTTTGTTAGGTCAAGGTTAGGTTGGTGATATAGCATCTGTTGTTACCAACTATTATTAGAACTCATTTTTTTCAGCCAATTTTTAGTTTTGATAAAATATCTCGTCGTCATGTTACAGGCAACTTTTCTACTTTAAAGTTTTTGTATAAAGTAAGGACCCCATGCATAAGAAATTATTAAAAGTTTAGATAGTCAATATGAAACCTATAGTAAATTCAAATTTTTATTAAAATATTTTTCTTTTTTATTTTTATTAGCTGTCATTCGATGAAAAAATGTATGCTTATTCAATAAAAAGAACCAAACAGACATAACTACATTAAAAAAATAATTGTTCTGAAACTCAACATACATTATAAATACCATATCCCACATTTGTGTAGAATTAATCTTTATTAAACTACTATTATGGTTAAAATACGTATTTATCATACAATACATTAACAAAAATGACCTGCAAAACTAAACATACAACGAGAGACACTGTCCAAATCTTTCTCCCCGACAAAAACCAAACAAAATCCTCATCACATCAACTTACAAAAAACGCAAGCACAACAATCCGCGCGACCATCTCCCAACTCTAAATACACAAAACCCAGCCTTCAAAATAAAGCCCGCAAAATATTAAGCTCGCAGTCCCGCGGAAGATTTGCAAAACTAACCGAGGGCTTTAAAACGCTAATCCCACCCAACCAGTTCCATTTTTGCCCAGGAAAACCTCCTCTGGCACTAACTCCCCAATCTCTTTCGTAAAAAAGGCAACTCCGCGCGCGAATCACGCCTAATTGACCAAAGAATAAAGAGAGCCTCGCAAGTTAATCCAGCCAATCCAAAGGAAAGAGGCGCGGCCCGGAAAATTCGCCCTGCCAGATAAGCGCCCGAGAAGTAATTTTCCAGTCCCTTCCGCGAATTTCGACACCCCCCCGCGTCCGCTGCTCCATTTTTCAGCGAGCTCCCTGTGTATATAAACGCGAGCGGAAGCGAGAAGCGCACACAGAGAGACGGAATGCGAGGCGCGAGACGCTCGGAGAATGGCGCGGAAAGACGGAATGGCCGAGAAGTGCATAAAGAGGTGGAATGAGGGGGGGGGGGGATAAGAGCGAGTGCGCGCGGCTATATGGATGATAATAAAGTGCGCTGACCGCGAGCAAGCGATGACTGAAGGCTTTTAGAGACACTTTTTTTATCGCGCTGCTGGGATGTGCGGAGAGGTTTATTTGTTGAAATTTTTGTTTTTTTAATTGTTCGCGTGCTTCGCGATTTTATCGGTTATGTATTCGCGGAATTGGGGCCTGTGGATTTTTTGGTCTTTCGATGTGGATTCTGCTTTTGCGCGGCGGGTCCAAAGAGACGAGATTGGAAATTCAAATTCTGATTGATTTTCTGTTTGCCGTTCGGGAATCGATTATTCTAATTCTGGAAATTAGGTCTCCCGATATTCGATAAACAATCGGAGAACCTTCCGAGTCGACTGAATTTTCACGTTTTTTCATTGTCATTTCAATAATCGCTTTATAATTCTGAATACCTAATCTAGCAAGCCAGAATCTTTTATCGCAATCTCGTTTAAAGTGGTACACAATTCCAAGTTCAAGAAGAGAGACAATTGCCGCACACATATACATTCGTATAAAGCAATCAGCCAGGCATACACGATCTACAACTCCAGCTCAACGAAACGCGGAACATTTCGGACTCTCGTCGAAAAAGCTCGTCTCGACGATTTTCCTAAATAGTCCGGCGCGCTCGTCTAATCACTCGATTGCCCATACGCCGGCGCGTCCTCATAATCGCATAAAGTCCTCATTATCGGCGATTGTTTGCCGCGCCGCAATCAGGGACTTTTGTCCCTGCGAGTGTTTTTGTGCGGAGGTCGCTCGGTAAGTGCCCGGAGCTTTATGTGCAGAGGCGTGAAATATTCTATTATTTGCGGGAGCGGTTGATTGTTTGAGAATTTTGAAAATGCGGGGGGGGGGGTATTGTTTTAGTGGGTTTGCAGGGGTTGAAGGGAGGTTGATGCAGTGATCAGTTGGTGTTAAAAGTATTGGTTAAGAGAATTAGGGATTAGAAGAATATTTTATTGTTTGTTTTCTGACTTTCACGTTGGTTCTTGATAATTTTTGAAGATTTTAAAGTTTTCTATCGTGTGTTGGTTAAAAAAATATATTTATTAAAATATTATTTTCATTTCATTCCTAATATAATGAATCCTCAAAATTATTCCCTTACATCCTTCACCACTCCTTTAAAACTACAAAAAACCTACAAAAAAAAACCTCATAAAATAACGAATAAAAAGATCTAAAGACGACAGGCAGTTAAAAACAAAATACAAATCTACCCAGACGGCTCGAAAAAGCTGAAGAGCCTCAAAAGAGGAGCCCCGAAGGATCGCAACTTTCGAGCGCCGCGCACATCTAATCCTCGAGAGTCGCAGAGAGCCACATATATCCAGTTTGCCCAGCACAATGACGCACCGCTCGCAGCTCAGCCGCGCTTGGCATAATGAAAAAATAAACGCGCCCAGCGCCGCACAATGCGCACAATCCCGAGGATGTATCCGCGCCTCCGACTTATCTATTTTCCATCTCGCTAACCCCGGTTTTGTTCTATTCCCCGCGCGCCCCGGCTAATTCCTGCGCGCGAACTCATTCATCGAGGACGCAGAAACGCGCAGCTGTGTGCATCCCAGTTTTTTCTTCTGCTTGTTTTTCCACCCCTTCTTTTGGCTTCCTTTTTTTTTAGTAAGTTTACCCAGCGTTTTTGCGCTGTTTGGTTTGCGCGCGCGCGCGGATTAATGAAGGTTTTACTTTGAAGTTTTAATTTTCTGCCCTTTTTCCTCGGCGCGCTCTAACAAAAGCTGGATACGCAGTCCTCGAACGCAAGTGCTGCATCTGGCTTTGTGTGAAGCATCGGTGGCTGGAGAGTGAAGCGTTTTTTCTAATTAACGCTTTTGATTATGCATTTTGGAGAGGCAGCGTTGGGGTTATGGCGAAAGGAATACGTTTTTTTGAAATGTGTTAATATTTTAAATGTGAATGGGGAAATTCAAAAGTTTTGGAATTATTTTCTGTAAATATTTTTGCGTGAGAAATAGCGTTTAGGAGTTTAAATTGATGATTTGAGAGAGTTTAATAAAGTTTTAACTTACTTTAAGGAGAAAAAGTAACAAGTCGATTGTGACTTCTAATTTTGTTTTTACAAAACAAACTTTTCATTCACTATTTTTTGAAAAAAAAAGATGCACTTGACGACTGTTACTATCTAAAATGGCAATATTCGTTGCAAATTTTTTCAAGAATTTCATCAATAACTTTTTTACGAAGATAAAATTCACTTTTGAATTACTAAATAATATAAGAAATGGAAATATAATATTTACCTTAAAAATCGCAGGTAAGTTTATATTTTTTTAATAGAACTTTCTTAATACAATAAAATGTAAAAATATACGAACAAATTTAAATTTTTATTTTCTTATACAAAAAACTAGGACTCATAAAGCATAAATCATCGAATAAAACGTGAGAAAAGTTTAAATTTAATAACTCTGAATTGGTCTTCTAACGGCTATTCAGAATTGCCATAAAATGTATATAAACTTGAGCACTGTTTTAAAATCCACAGAAAAATGTTTATTTAAATTATAAAAATGTTACTATCATTTTCAAAATTTCTTTCAAAATTTACAGTCGAATAGCTATAAAAAATTTAAAATTGATAAAGAAACATAATGTTTTTAACATTTAAATAAATGTTCATAGATATTGCCTATGACGTATATATATTTAAATTTAAAACAAATAAAATAATTTGAATTAACACTTCTTTGTTAAAATATAAAATTATAACCCAATACAAAATAGTATATGAGGAAAATGCGATTTCCCGCACGAGTAGTGACGGCAAGGCACGAGTAGCCAGGGAAGCCAACTAAACGAACGCCTTGGCAATCACACGAGTGCGCGGGATCGTGCGCACGTGATAAAATGCTGTTTTTTTGCAACAGTGTGAGAAAAATTAAGCTCCTGTGGAGAAAAAAAAATAAGAACATGAGGAGTATGAGAGTAGGAAAGGAGTCCAGAGGCGTAAACCATAGTGGGAAGGGAGGAGGCACATATACATTCGTGTGTACATATACAACAGGGGACAAAGCCCCCACCAGGGGGTTCGAGCGGAGGCCCCCCTACTAATATAAATTTTGTAGTTTGTTATTATAGAAAAACTTATTAACTTTTTCAATAAATAATACAATGATAACATTTTATATATAAAATTAAAATTAAAACTTTTAGCAACTTATACTACAGGATAATCTGAATAATTACGCAGGAGTAATGCTGTTAAAAATAAAATAAACTTAAATACCGCGTGAAATAAAATATTTTGATACACGATACTGAAAAGATGCATTGCCTGCACTAAAAACGATGAAGGAAATGCCAATTTTCCGCATACTGTTGCAAACAAATTTTTGTCATGTTCATTCAAAATAAAATACTGGTTTATAAAACTCTTTTTAGAAATCTCGTATATAAATTCCATTATAAACGGAACTTTAATTTCACCCAGTGCTAAAGCATCTACGAACTAATTTAATTTAAAGCGAAGTTTTCAACGCTTTATTTTTAGCGAGTAAACAAACCAAGAGATGTGTGTTAGTTTTTCGTGGCACAACGCCTACAATGACATTAAACTTATTCCACGACTTTTTATCGTGAAACTAAAACCACCTCACAGACTGGACAAACCATTGCTCTTCTGCATTCAGATTTACTTTTCCGCTCTGGCTACTCACTTTCTATCGCTTTAGTAGCAAAAATTCCTCTAACTTTGAAACGAGTTCCAACTTACCTGTAACAGAAAAAGAGAAAGTAACTTGTAAATATTTGCTCTAAAAATTTGTTTATTAGTAATAGTTTTTAATACCTTTTTTATTTTTTTAAAAGATGATTATTTTTTTATACACAGAACAATGTTGCATGCTTTGCGGTTTTCGTTTTTTTTAATATTTAAAAAAAAAGAATAACAATAATAAAAAATGAATCTTAAATATAATTATTTAATTGAAGGTACAAATGTTAATTTTTCCATAAAAGCCTATATTAAATTTTTAATTTTCAGAAATTTTGTCCTTTTCTGATTGATCGATGACACTCTCTATAAAATTATTGCAATCGAATACTCAAAACTCATACTTTCAGTCGTATTTTTGTAAGATTTGTTAGACCTTACGTAAAATATGGTACAATAAATTATAATAAATATATAATAAAATATTAAAGAAAATATTATGAGTAATTTGGTATCAGACAAAAATATCAATATCGTAAACTTAGGAAAGACTAATATAATAAATGATACCAATTTAAAACGCGATGATTTAATTTACTCACGTTAAAATAAATATAAATATTTATTTTAACATAACCAGATCAAACTCTCATCAATCACTACGTCGATGCATATCCGATGCCGTGAACGGATTTGTCGGCATTACGTATATATACGAGATTAAATCATTTAAAGTAAACAATGATTTGAATCTATACGAAGAAAAAATTCGAATCATAAAGTTGATTTCCCGGCATGAGACTTTACAAATTTAGACAATTACAATTAGTAATTCGCATTAACGTAAAAGATAGCAATTTATTTCTATATCTCTATTTTTAACATTAAAATCTATAATCGTAGATTGATAGATAATCGTAGCGACGGAGAATCTTAATCAGAATTCTGTAAACATAATTTGATACATCAGAACAATGTAATATGAAATTATAAAACGAATATAAATCACAGCCCCTTAGATCCAAAGTTATTGCAGATAGGGCTGAAAGGACTCGGCCTTTGACAACTTAGCATCAATAGTGGTTGGCGTAGCTTCCTACGAAGTGACTGGAGGCTCATCCTCTTAAGACGCCGATATTGTAAGCGTAATTAAATATAATACGACGGAACACGCTGGATCGGATTCTAGAGGCCCTTGGAGATAAAGAACCACCTCCGCGTCATCAAATGGCCGGGCAGGCCTGTGAAACCGGTATAGAAGTGACTAAGATCAACTGTTTCTTGGTTGAAAGTTCCGAGAAGATAAAGAACGAGCTCTTCGCGGTACGCACGCATCAATCGGTCTCCTAAAATTCCGTGACCTATGATCTGCGGAGTGGGGCGCGCTAGAGCCCAAGGAGCTCTCGCAGAGCGCGTAATTATATTATATTACACAGGTGCGCTAATTCCACCGCTGGACAACGTGGACTACTTAAATGACCGTTACATTTTTTTCTTTTACTTCTTGTTTTTTATTCTTTTTTCTAAAATGGCGCAGTCACCTTAATCCATTTTTCCAACAGCAAACAAGTTGAATAATTATGGACGTACAAATGAAATTAGGCCAAACTTTGATCACACAGTAAATTTATAGAAACATTCTCAAAATGAGAGTAGTACTCGTTTAGAGGTTTATACTAAAAATTGGCTATAAGATAATTTTATAGTAAATATATTTATTTATTTTTTCATTAATACCACATCAAAAAATAAATACCAACCAATAAACTACACACCCAGAACAACCCACCGCCCAGCCAGCAAATCATCGCCACAAAGACGCTAATTATCAGCAATCGTACAAAAACAGCTCAAGCTCATCCCCCAGCTTCGCCACTAATTAAAAAAATTCCTCATCCCTCTCCTCGGCATCCCGAAGAAGCCCGCCCGCGCTCGAATAAATCTATAAGTAGCTCGGGGTGTTCGCTCGTTAGCAGGCCTGTAAGAATTCGTCGATCGTAATCACGCGGGCGAACGATCTCTCCCTCTCTCGGAATGCCAGACCCGCGAGGCTCGCTCCTAATGAGGCTTGTCATAACGAGGCGCGCGCTGGGCCATCGGGCAAGGTCCCTCTTTGTCTCGTGCTTTTTCTCTGCGGCCTGCAGCCGCGCGCTCCGAGAGAAAATAATCAAAACTCGGCGCGGGACTGAAGAGGAGCCGGAGTACAAAAAGGAAAAGATGGAGGGAGCGCGATGGAATACGAGCTTTCCAATGCTGGACGTGGACCCACACACACACACATACACACCCACACACAGACACAGGCACATACACACACACACGCGCACACACACACACACATACACAGAGAAATGGCATATCACTCAGGGGGCGGGGAAGGGGGTAGAAAGGGCAGAGCGGCAGTAGCCGAGAGAGTTAATTAACGCGCCAGCGGAGCGAGTTTCGTGCCTTGTAAGCTCGGCCGGCTGCTGGCGCGCCTGGTTTGAAACAAAAGTTCGGGCGCGCCCGCGCGCCTCCGAGCTTGCGGCAGGCTAGTGCCTGCTGTGTGTAGACCTTGTGGAATGATAGCGGAATGTGTCCTCTGTATGCGCCACTTTATAAGAGTGCGCAGCGATTGTAATTGCTTTTAAATTTTTAACTGATAGAGTGGTGCTTTCGGCCGAGCGAAACGTGGGCGCGCTTGGATTTTGAAGATGAGTGCGATTTTTGTTTAGGTAGAAGTTACACCGAAAAACTGTCTTGCGTGGTTAATACTATATGCCGTAGTTGAAAAAATACCGTAGCCGGAACAATAATTTATGGTATACAAAACTATTTTTTATATGAAAAATTACTATTCCAGATAGTATTTATATTGCAGTATACATTGCTATATTTTATAATAAATTTATTTATATTTCTAACGTTCCATTTAACTAAATGATTTTTGTATTTGTTAGTATTATAATAATTCAGAGCTAATCTTACTAAAAAAAACTAAGTTGTATTCACATTTTGAGTATTTATGCCTGGAAATCTCCAAGAAGAACTCCAAAGAAGGATAGTCGGATTTACATACACGAAACTATAATCAATCGACATACCAGTAATTTTATAGTATTAACCACTATATTTTTCTGTCGGTGTACGGTTAGGTTTAATATTTGCAATGTAAAAATGTGGTATTTTCTTCCATTAGTAATTATGATAATATTTTCGATAAGGAGACTTTTAGGTAAAACGTTTTTCATTACCTCCTGTACAGCACTAAAACCTTGTTAAAAAAAGCTCGAGCAGCAACCTTATCAATAATCCATCTATTCATCCAGCCATTTCTCACAATGAAAAACACATCGCAACTTCCACGTCTGAATTTCTCCGCGCTAGAAATTTTCGGCGCAAAAACTTTTCCTACACCAGGGAGGATGATTGACTCAAAGTGGAATGACTCCTACACATCCAGCCGCACGTATATAGAGTCCAAGGCGAAGAAGCTTCAAGAAGAGGGCGAAGCGGAAAAGATCGCGACAGATGGACAGTATTGCCAGGAGGAAAGTGGACCAAGACTGCGGGGATAGTTGTTGTTATAGTTTCAAGGAGAGAGAGAGCTAGAGGAAAGTTGGCTAGACTGACCTGACACTTGGCTATCTGAAGAACTTGAGGAACGCTCTCTTTGGCTTCGAAGCCAAAGTTCGAGTTTCGACTTTTGCGAATAGTTATTTTTTCGGTTTGTTCCTGCCGCCGGAGAATGACGAGTCCCTCGGCGAAGTTCGCCTCGTTAATTAATTCCTTTTCTCGCCCGATAGAATGGAAAGCCAAACAAGCCGATGGGCTTGGAAAAAGACAAACGAACTAACAATTCAGATTCGGAATGACTCCGTAAAAAAGCGTCCCGCTAACGCCGTCCAATTGACTTTAGCGCCCTAGCAAACAGTAGATATACGAATCAATATCGGCGCGGCCCCTCGGAGAAAGTCTTTCAACTACCATTCACTGAAAATCTTCCAGAAAAAGAGCTCTTCCTCCGAGCCCCTCGCAAGCTCAAAGACTTATGAGAGAGTGCACTTCACGCATCGATGCGCGCGATTCCGGCTCCCAAGTACCTTTGAATACTTCAGATATATCGTCGGCCTATAAATCCGGCACGCCGAGATGATTTCGTCCTGCGCACCAATCACACATACACATACGGAAAGGTAAAAGTGAGAGAGTTGGGGCACATTCGGTGTGTGGTAACGTAGCTTAGGTCCAATATTTGTTTAGCCGCAGGTATACACAGGGGGTGGGAGTACGGCTGAAAGGAATAAGCCAGCGCCCGGAAACTTTTCCGCCAATTGTGCAAGCGATCGGATAAAATGTTTTGTGGCTCCGCGCTATTTACACGGCTGGTTTTCAAATGGGCGCCATACTTGTGCGATTACCCGCGGCGTTTTTCTTTTCTGCGCCTGGTTGGCGCGTTTTCTCCGGCTGCGGGGCTGTGTGTGCATACCGAGGTCATATACTTTTCTGGCCTGGTTTCGCGCAGTCGCTTGACTTCTCGTGGTTGTTCTGGTTTTTTCGTCTTTTTTTTTATTGGAGATTATTTAAGTTTTGTAGATTTGGTTTGTAAAAGTCGGTTTTGTGAAAGTAATCTTTATTTTGTTTCTTGGGGATAGAGTAGAATTTAATGGTTGGTTGTATTAGCGTTTCTTATTTTTGGCTAAGAAAGTTTTTGAGCAGTATACTGTTATGTAAATATGAATGTAATGGTAACCTCTAAGAATGTCTATTATTTTATTATTTACATACTAAAGAAAGATTTCATAAATGATGAAAATTTAATAAAATTAAACATAACGGGTTTCGTATCTTTATATTCTAATCGAAAAAGTTGATCGATCTTTCTGAATTTCATAGATATTTACGTATACTTGCAAGGAATTCTCTAGAGTCAATAAAAGTATCATCAATAAACTTCTAGGAGATAGTATCATAAGGTTCTCAAATCCATCTTATAACTCGACTTTTTCGATGGGACCAAAAGTCCAAACGCGATTTAAGATTTGACTCTTTTAGTGATGGATTACCTAAGGTTAACTAAAAAAGTGAACTCATGGGTCAAATGCTTTTTCGTGATTTCAAAATTTTTAAAAAAATTGAGGCAAGAAAATCGTTTAAATGTTTTCAGTTAATGATGAAATTTTCCGGTGTATTCGTGTAAACCAAAAAATTTAAGCAATATATTTAATTTATTATGTGATTTAATAATTTAATTTAAAATATTAATTAAGTTATATGTTAAAGTTTATATAAGAAATATGAGAGGCTATTAAAAATGTTGAGCTTAAAAAGAGTTGAAG
>JAPYZA010001978.1:0-19964 GCA_030522685.1 Eupelmus azureus
ATAGCTAGCGAGCTACGAGATACAAAGTTTTCATAAAATTGTGAGCTTTTCAAATATATAAAAAAAATATGAGTAAATATTTATATCGATAAATTAAAGAATTATAAAACATTAAATTGATCAAAATAATAAGATTAAAAACAAAATGAATTATACGCATTATGTTTTATTCATATTTTAATAATTATAACATTTTATTATTACCAAAAAGGTGAGCCCAAATTTATTTATAAGGAAAGGAAAGGTTAACGTTTGATAATAAAAAAAAAATTTCATCGATTTTTTAGCAGAAATTCTACTAAACTTGATATATTTATTATTTATCGCACATAATTTTTGTAGTAGATTTACTCTACATTGTTTATTTATTTTTACTATAATATTATTTTGGTACTACACTAAAAAATAAAAATAATAAATTTTTTAACTAAAATTGTTAATATTGTTGATCTTGAAGACGTAACGTTTAATTTATAATTTTTAATAATGAAATATTATAAAAACATTTGCTATCTACTGTTTATCAGATTTAATAAATTAGAAATTATTTTGAATAGACAGTTATTGGGATATAGTTAGTCATTGGGATATTTATCTTACATAATTGTACTATTAATATTATGAGTGAATCTTGTATGAAAAGAAGTAATACTTTTGAATAAAGACAGTAAGTATTTTTATATAGTTTATTTTTGCAGTATGCATGCTATGTAAACATCTCTTTGAATGATGTCATTTAAGATGCCAAATGTTGGAGTAATCCGAAAAACATTCATAATGATCTCTTTTAAGAAATTTTAAAAAATTTTTTCAACGTGGTAATATGTTATACAAAGTCTACTCCTAATATAATACACCTGTAACTTTTTACGCTAACGTTTTGAGCATTTGAGCGTACATTCTATTATTTAAACTACATTCAGGTATGAGACACGAATTTTATCAATTTATTTATTAATTTATTTATTAATTTGTGGAGATTTGAACCACTTTACAGGTAATTATTAAATAATCTTAACTAATCCACCTATTATTTTTGTACAATTTAAAGTAGATTAGGGTTTCATTTATGACTGCACGAATACTTAACAATATCTATGTTTCTTACTTCAATAAAAATAGATAACATTAACTCACTTATCAATGCGAATCGTCGTTATTTTGCGAAAATAATTTTATCTGATTTTGGATGATTAGGAAGCATTAATATAAAAGACGTGAGAAAAAGAAATCATTTCACATTTTTGTATCAAACAGATTTGCAACCATGGCCGCCCTATTCACGGCTCTGTTGTTTTGCGTTATAACAGTTTCCTTTGGTAAGACTTTAAAAATATTTAATTATCAAGTTATACTAAAAATCAGTTTTTATTTTAAATTAAAAATTTTATCCTATTATAAAAAGACAAATTTTAATAAAAAAATCATTAGTATTTGATTTAGTTATAGAGAATAAAATATGTTATATGCATGTTATTAAATTATTGCTTGTTGCAAGAACATTGCATATATTTTGTATTTGTTAATGTACATATTTCACATAAGCGATTATTAAATCAATTTCAAACTTAGAATAATTAAATAACTATTTAGTTTTCATTATTGTATATGATTAAATAATAATTAAAATATCCAAAGAAATATTAGACCATTTTTAGGAAATTAAAATTATATATATTAGTTATATTTAAACATTATTTTAGAATACATAACATTTCCTTCCGATAAAATTTAAAATCAAATTATTAATTATATTAATAATACAGAATATTTATTATATTTTCATTAATTTTAGGAAATCCTACGAGTAGGATTATCGATGGAAAGGAAGTAAAAGTGAACGAAATTCCATACCAGGTATAGTAGATTTTGCTTTTAACAGAGTCCAATTGCATACGAACAATGACAATTATATCATTTTATAAATGTATTAATTCATAACAATAATTAACAATCTATTAACTTTTAACAGATATCTATTCGGACTCCTATATATGAACATTTTTGCAGCGGTTCCATCATCACTGAATTTTTCGTTTTAACAGCTGCTCATTGCGTTGAACCGTAAATATAATACTTATTTCCTTTATTATATAGTTATTCGAAAAAATATTATTTACTATTATTTATCTGTTATTTTAGATATGGTGCTGAAGACATGACCATTATATCTGGAACCGTAGACTTAGATCGTCCAGGTACAGAACATAAAGTTATTGACGTTATTATTCACGAAAAATATAACGCAGACGACTCCTGGGTCAACGATATTGCTTTAATTAGGGTAATACTTCTATTTTTAAACTTTCAATATTTCTTAAATATATTAAAACATTTTAACAAAGATAATCAGACTATTAAAAGTTAATTTGAACAAAAAAAAAAAAAAAATTAAGCAATAGTAAATATTGCACTTTAATGAAAATAAATTAATGATTTTTATAATAAAATTTTTTAGTCCGCAACACCGCTTGAAGTAAACAAATTCGGTATTTTGCCGGAACCTTTCGTAAATCCTAAACCAGGAGTGACGGCAGTAGTTTCTGGATGGGGCGTCACGGTAAAATAAATATACTTATATTATATACGTTGAAATTAAAAGTTTTCAATTCTAACTTTGATTACATTTTTTTTATAGGAAGAAGGAGCCATGTCGAGGAAACTGTTAAAGACTGAAATCTATATCACGGAACAAGAGAAATGCAAAGCGGCATATGAAAAACATGGCAAAACGGTGTACCCCACTCAAGTTTGCGCTAACAACCCAGAAAAAACGACCGGAGCATGTAACGTAAGTATAAGTAAAATATTTTTTACTAACTATAAAGAATTAAAATGATTTCTAATTAAAAAAATATATTTTACAGGCTGATTCCGGTGGCCCATTGGTTGTCAATGACAGATTAGTAGGAATTGTATCGTGGTCAAATGAATGCGCATCTCAGGAATATCCAACCGTTTTTACCCGCGTTTCCCACTACATGGATTGGATTCTCGAACACGTGCCATTGGTCAGGCCAGCGTTGTAAATAAATCATAAATAATACCACTTAGTTTGTATTGAGATCATTAAAATACATTTTATATAAAAAATCTTTGTCTTTTTATTTTTTTATGAATTTAATATTTTTATATTATTATAATTTAAATTAAAATGACTCATAATTAGAAATATCAAGGAAAGATAAATATATAAGTATATTAAATAATATTTGATAAAAGTTATCAAAGCAAATAAACTCCTTATTTATTAAATTCAATAAAATTTATCTGTAAAACACGATTATACATTAACATATTTATGCCTAAATCTTTTGACTGTTTTATCACATTTTGATCTTTCAATAGCTGGAAATTAACAAATGTATCTACGATTTGTAATCAATAAGATAATTTATTAATAATAAATAATATCTATAAAACTATTTACTATGGTCTAGCAAAATATAAGACCTAAAGGACATAAATGGATAAAAAAATAAAGAGTACTTTAAGATGATTCTTCTGTCAAAATTAACCTGCTATAAAACAAAATTACACTCAACTTTACTTTTTTTCTCATAAAATTTCTCATAAAATTATTTACTATATAACCTGGTAGAAATGATTCCATTTAATAGTTTCTGCATATAAGTTAAAGCTACTACCAGCAGTACTATTATAACTTCTTATTAAATTGGATAATAATGGACTTTAGTTTAATTTATCTATATTACTTTATAAAGGAAATTCTTTATAAATCAAAGAGAAAGGTGCATTATAGCTACTCCAGAAAGGTAGCTATCTAAACCTCACTAAACACCCGTGATAGACATTTTTCCAGTATTAAACGAATCACGCCAAATGAGCTTTCGTAGAACCGATAATTGCAAAATCAAATTTTCCAGAAATCACTTTTCTTAATGGCAATACAGCATCGGACAATCGCTCAGGTAATTCGATGAAAAGCTCGGCGTGTAAGGCAAGCGAAGATCGTCGTTTTCTCGGAACGTTAAATGGAAGTGCG
This sequence comes from Eupelmus azureus, assembly GCA_030522685.1. Classification (NCBI taxonomy): domain Eukaryota; kingdom Metazoa; phylum Arthropoda; class Insecta; order Hymenoptera; family Eupelmidae; genus Eupelmus; species Eupelmus azureus. The sequence continues at coordinate 4,007 of JAPYZA010001978.1, forward strand.
CCTGATTTTTGGCGTAGAGCGCTACGACCGGATTGGATGAGACAGGTTAGAGCGGGTCAGCTGGCGCGGCGAGGGGAGATCAATACGCCATGCCAACCGCGCCGCCGGTTCACGTGTTGCTCTCATTTCCGCTGACACTTTTCTCAAGTGCAATCGCTCCACGTTTTGCTGATATATCGCTGTCTTTTTTATTTTGCTGTGTCCTCACAATAGCCGTTATTTATTTATATCGTTAAAAGTTTTTAAATTATTACTGGATTCAATATTTATCAGTTTTTATTACTAAAAGTATAATTTTTATAAATTGCTAACATAGATTGTTATATGGAAGATTTATATGATAAAACATATCATTTTTGTTTTAAAACTTTTCATAAGGAATTCTAAAAATAATAGTATAACTTGTAGTAAGTTTTTATGGAATCAGTCTTTATTTTCTACCTTTCTAGCTATAATTTATTTGAAATTTTTGTATTAAAATTATTTATTACTTACATAAAAATGACTCTAATGTTGGTTCAGTATTAAGCTTTGAATTTTAAAATATTTATAATGTACTTGTTAATGTTACTTATTTGATTATTTATTACTATCAGTAGAATTATTTTTGTTCAAAATATTAACATGATTTAAAAAAGTGGTATTTGTTAACGAATGAAAGCTTAAGGTACAATCAATCAGTGAATTAAATTTGTTGTATAGTTTTATCAAATATTACTCTACTTTCAGTAACATAAATTTTAGAATGTTATTGCCAATAAAATGGAAATCAGTTTTCATCAAAATAACTTATATTTGAGATAGTATAGCTTATATCTCGGTTAAAAGGTCATATTTGAATTAACTGGTATTGAGTTTGATTTTAGGTGTTAGAAACCGTCCCACAAAGCTTCGTTAAAATCTCTTTTCCGGACACTTCGTCATTTTCATATACTAGTATAGTGCTATTAAAATATTTACAAAGCATAAAAATAGAAGGTTTTTGAAATATTTTATTTCTAGAAAATTTTACAGTATGTTAGATGTTAATTATATACGCAAAATGTAACCATTTATTTTCCAGTATTCTTAATAATTATATTTATTATTTTGATTTATAAACATATTTGCATAATTACTTTTACAATAACGTAAGCCAACTGTATTAAGACTTGCATATAAATTCTTGATTTTTTAATTAAAATTTTTTTATCCAACTACAAGAAATGTACACAGAATCCACAATTACAGATATATCTGGGAATGTACTGCACACTTTTGGGTATTCTTAATAAAAACTAAGTTAAATATACAAAAACTAAATTTTCAAGAACCATTACGAAACTAAATATTTAATAAAGTATTAAGTAATAAAAAAAATTTTAACTGTTGTAGGGGGAATAAGAATAGTGATTCGAAAACTCAAGAATAACTTTTTCTATAGTATCACAAACTGGTCATGCAAATTTCGTTGAAATACTCTGAGTTCAAAGTTTATCTTACGATTCTTTCTTCGTTCACTTGAATAGCTATTATTGAACACAATCTCTCTAAAGAAATTTCACTTAAATCAATCGTTTAAAAGTACACTATTTTTAAAGCATTCAATTGTTTTGAAATTTTAACACATTTTTTAAACAATGTTTTGCAAGATTGCTGCTAAGTAAAACAAAATTTAAACAAAATTTTTACTGGTATCAGGTAATTTTAGTGAATATAAAAATAACAAAGCCTTTTGTGAATATTTTTAAACTCAAGTTATTGACATATTTTATAAATTTGTAATCGTAATGTATTTTATAGATTAACAGCTACCAAAGCAGCAAAATATAAAAGTTTTTAAAATGTATTTAATTTAGAAAATATTTACTTGCAGTTTTATTACAACATTGTATATTATTGCGTTAAAAAATTTAAAACTTTTAAATAGCTATTCAAAATGACTTAAATTGTAGGTTAAAGACTAACTTTTTGAGTGATATAATATCAAAGGATCAGAATACAGAAGGTCTAAGTCCATTTTCAAAAAGGGCCTTTTTTGAAGACAAAAGTCTATATTTCTCGAAATTCAACATTGCCACTTTCATTCTCCTTACATTCTTCACCATCCAGCCATTACCATTATTTAGATAAAACCCTCCTTTGATCTTTAAAATTAAACATTTAGCTAGCAGTACTCGTCCATTTTCGCTATAAGATGTACTCGGTCTCCTCGTACTTTGAACCTCCTCTATCCAGTCATAAAACGAAACTTTCCTCTATTACACGCTCTTTAGCTCCCGCTATCTAGCTCAAACTCTGAAAAGCATTCCAATAAAGAAAGTGGATGTTTATCTGCGCCCGCACAAAGCCGCGCGTCCCCGGCAAAGAGTGGAAATCAACGGGGCAATAGCCGAAAACAAAATCCATTGTTATCTCAGACTCGCTAATGTTTCGGGCATACACTAGCACACTGAGCTATAGGGTCAGCCCGCAGCACTATAACTCGAGCACAGGGCCAAGAATAGCTGGCTGCGCGGAAAGTGCAGAAAGAGGGAGAGAGAGAAAGGAGAGGGGGTAGCTGAAGCGAAGGAACTACGGAAATTCTAACGCTTCGGGGGGCGCGCGCACGAGCTTTCGTTTTTGCCCTTCTTCAAGCTCTTTCTTTCTCCTATACATACAGAGGCTCGACCTTATCGGCGAGGCGCGATCGCCGAGACCGTGCTCTTTAAAGCCGCGCTGATGAGCGATTCTAAAGTTCAGTAGATCGCGCGCTTGCTTGTGACGTCAGAAAGAGGGGGGAGGTGAAATGCGAGGAGCGCTCGTGAAAGAGGTGATGCTGGCACACACATATACCGAGCGCAGAGAGCAAGCAAGAGAGAGAGAGAGAGAGAGAGAGAATAAAAAGGTACGGCGTGCAAGCTCGCGACAAAGGAGAGAATTGCAAGCTCGCTCGCGCGCTTTCTGCAATGCGCGAGCGCGCGGAAAGGTGCCTTTTAGCCCTTTTACACCGGATTCACCCGAGAGAAGACGCCCTCTCGCCGGACCCAGAAATCCCCTGCTCTTTATCTTTCTCTCTCTCTCTCTCTAGCTTGCGCGTATTTACATTGCTAATGAATTTTCATTTCCTCTTGCCGTGCCTCGCTCTCTAAGTGGCGCGCGACGCTCCGCCAGGTCTGGATATCGCTCGTGTCTGCCTTTTCCTTAACTTTTTGAAACTTCGAATAAGCCATGAATAATTGACTTGTTGCAGTGTGCGAGAGGAGAATTTTTTAACGGGACCTCGGTCCGCAAGAATAATTAATTAAAGAGCGGATGCTGCTTTTTTATCCGAGGTAAAAGTGACGAGAGAGAGAGAGAGAGAGAGAGAGAGAGAGAGAGAGAGGGCAGTATGAATAGTTTACTTTCGTTTTGGCACGCGGAAAAATGTTTTACGGAGGGAATTTCGGCCAGCAGGTGCTTTTCGTGAATAAATTTTGTCCGCGCCTCTCTAATTATGATTCTGGTTTATTTTTAACAATGCTTTCAAAATAATGTTTTAGCTGACTCAATATTTTACTATTGGAAGTAGATAAATGTGGGATTTATGAAAATTGTAAGTAGAGAAAGAATGTTGTTCAAGAACTCCTGTTTTTATGACTTATAATTTTCATATTTTTACTTACTTATTTAAATTGTTGTTTAAATATATTTAGTTTGTATTATATAAGACTTTAAATTATGTAATTTTTATCTTTTAAATATAAGTAATCATATTCGAAAAAAATACGATTATGTAAAGAATAAGGATACAGATATTGAACGGAGATTACCATCAGTTGTAAATAGTCTAAAAATAAATACTTATAAAAGATAATCAGAATTTCAATTATTTTCTGACAGTAGTAAATAAGATTATTGAACCGCATTTCTGAATTATCTGTACTTCATTCATAAATTTAATCGAATGATAAGTTACGTCAAAATTTATTGTTAGTAAGTAGGAATTTTTTTTATAAACTTCATTTTGTAAATGCAAATTTTAATTAAAAAATAATTTATGAAAAGTAAAAATTGTATGAATAAAAAATAAACATAAATATTTTTTTGATTGATGCTATAACGTTTAATTTAAAATTATCAGACTGTTTTACGTAATATTAAAGAAAGCTTTTATTTTAATCTTTTTCATATATTAAGTAGATACCTTTATCGATCGCTACGAAAAATATTTATTCAGGTAGAATGTATATGTTTCAGACGTTTTATAAAGACGTCCATTTTCGAGGCTAGTAATCGTATTAAGTTAGCTTGTAGCTTTATATCATTTTAGACATTATGAATAATCAACTGCTCTACATGGTGTCTAAGATGATATAAAGCCGCAAGCGAACTTAATAAAGTTACTAGCCCTGAAAAGGGAAATCATAAAACGTCCCAAACGTCAGTTATTTTTATCTGAATGATAGATCAATAAAGTCATCTGTAATTAATTTATTATTCATATCTTATCCATGATTTTTTTTAATTGAATTTATTTTAATTAATTTATTAAACAAAATTTAAAGATATTATAAACAAGTAAACGAGATAATTACACAGTAATCTTTTTTCTAATATCCATCGTTTTACTTATCGTAATACTTAATATCAATACATAATAATTGTGAACGTATTTCAAACAGTTTTTCCAAACTTAAAAATTAAATTACTTTTCAAACAAAAACTACGACAACAAGAGGAAAAACTAATCAAAAAGACCAATAAAATAACTTGAAATAACAGACTTTCATTTTTTCAATAAGAAAGAAATGCACAGTTTTCGCAGCAATGAAAAGAGTCTCAGATTCCTCCGAGATATGAACATTCAGGGTGAGCCTTCGGACAGGAAATTCCGGAAGGGATTATAACACAGGACTAACCACGGAGGGGCGAGAAGCAGTGAGGCCATCAGGGCTCCGCTGGAAAGAGAGCTTCCCGCGTAATTAGTTCTTGAAAATCGACGCAAGCTCCGCTCATTAAGCTTTCTTTCGTTCTTCGACGCAGGTGGAAATTATTAGAATTTATGGTATATACTCTGTCAGTATGTCTCTTTATCGCTCATAAAGCATGCATGATGGCATCCTTGCGATTACCACATACCTATACATATGTAGGTACTTCCGTATATAGGTAGCTATATGTATATAGGTACTTCATTTTCACGAGGCAACTGAGTAGAAACCGCAGGTATAGTTTGCGCTCGAAAAGACAACTTAACAATACCTGTAGAACAAAACAAATTAAATAGTTTGATAACTTTTTTTCTTCTTAAGTATAAGGGTCCCTTTTGGCCTGCCTCCCTAGCTCATTTGTGGGCTGAACTTAACGAGTTTTCTTTTTGTTTCTACTTCTTTTGCATTTCTTTTTTCTTACTTTTTTCTTACTCTTGTTCTTATGTTTAGTGCTTTATTTACGTTGAATCGGATTTTTTGTTCAAGTTAAGTGCTAACGATCAATTAAGAGGATCAATTAAAAATCCACTTTTTTTATCCGATTTCTAAATAATAATATATCATTTTTTAAAATAAAATAGCAATGTAACGATAAGATATTTTTTAAATTGGAAATCGAATGAAAAGTATGAGTTCCCCCATAAATTTCAGTAACTACAAAGCTTCAACGTTCTTTTCACGGGAACAATAGGGGATTCTTATATCAATCAAAATAAAAGCATAGGCTGCACATTTATTCTCTATAATCAATAATACGAGGTATAATGTTTCTTTTCTTTATACTGCTCTTCATTGATTAATTTAATTTCTGAGATAAAATTGTTTGTTTGCATGAATATTTATAAAATAACTTTATAAACTACTTATAAACTAACAAAGTATTTCATAGAAATAAATATACCCTAATTTCCGAGAAAAAACTTTCTCATCATATTTTTTGTTTAGAAGGCAGAAAAACTTTATGCTCTAAAAGAGCTTTTAGAGGATTTTCTTTTCTTCTCTTAGGAATACGTAATAAATTCTAATATTTTAAAAGTAAGAACCATGTACGTGAAACTGCACATTCTTTTTATTATCTGTAAATGAATGATTTTATTAAAAACAATTTTATCGACAGCTACTGACTCACGCTTATTCTGAAATTTCCGACGTTGTTTTTTACGGTAATATACGATGCAGATTAAATTCCATCACACATTATTTTAGATAAAATTACAGCACCATTGAACAACCCAAAATTGCCAGCCCGAACATTACCAATACCGTAATTATTCCAGTTTCAAACAATCAACAGCCACCATTCAATAAGTCAAGCACACAAAAGGAACGATCATACGAAAATAGACCGCGAGACAATTAAAAACGCAATTTAAAATCGAACACCAGACGCATGTGCGTATATAGAATCGAGAGACGAGCCGGCTGAGAATCGCGCAATTAATTTAGTCACAGCAACGCAAACTGAACAATAATATCAGCAGCGGGGCACGTGCAGCCGTATATCACGAAACGCAGCCGAGTGCGCATGTACCGCGCCGCAGTGGTGATACTGGATTGCAACTTTGAGTTTCCTTCGTCGTTTGCCTTCCTACGCAAGTTTTAAGATTAAGTGCTTCCACACTTGCAATATATAAGCGTGTATTTCGCGAAATGGCATTGTTAAATGGAATATATTTTGCGAGAGGGTGTACTTGCGTTGCCGATGTTGATGTAGGTATATACGTTGGTATATTTTATTACTTCGTGTGTTTATAAAGTTTTGTTTGTTCATGCAGAGTTGAAAATGTTCGTGAATTCAGTATTACTATAAATTATTTGTAATCGGTTGATTGGCTTACATAAATTATAAGACCTATATCAAAAGTAGCCAGCGCGTGGGTTGGTTATTTTTACTTCTGAATTCTGGATAAGTCATAATTAGCTTTTAAATTATCGTTTAGTAAACATGAAAGAAATGTTCAACGATCCAACCACTCGGTTTGCTCCCGTTAAATTTAGTTAGCATACTTTTTTTCATAATGCACACATATATTCCGTTTCTCTCTCAAAGGGAAGCTGAATGCGCGCTAATGAATTTTCGTTTAAGTTCGAATTAACCTGGCTTGGCTGGAAAGAGCTTCTACGAAACAGCCACTTGATGTGAAGAGCGGAAAAATGAAAAATCAATAGTAATACGCAAAAAGTGCACTGGCTTTCATTAGCTAGCCGCAACGTTTACCGTAAAAACGTATCGGTTCATCCACTCTCTTACTGCTTTCTCAAGGTGTGAAAGATAAAAAAGCTCATCCACGCACACTTGAACAAACACAAGCACTAACCAACTCATCAACCAAAAAACCCTAAAATCATCCCAACTCCAAAACCAACGCATCCAAACCTGCCTAAACCCAAAAAACCCTCCGCAAAGACCCTCCCCACCCCATCAAAAAACCAAGCTCACCGCTCTTATCAATCGCAGCTGCAAAAAGACCCATCCGTCAAATCAAAGCTCCAACTACCTCTCAGCTCTCGAAGCTTCGTATGGTACACCTATCGGTGTGTATGCGCGCGCGCGCGCTCGAGGTTAAGGGCGGTCAATAATCCCGCGTGTGTGCAGCGCCCCGCTCGCGCTCCACTATTCTCGTCAATGCTCGTTGCGAGGATGGGCTGGGCAAAGCGCGGCGATCTCGACTCGCGGGATATATGCACTTTCCGGCACTGCCCTCGTAAAATTGCTTTTATCGCGCGCTGGCTCATGGGCCGTTACAGGCGGGAACGCTGTTTTCCTTCTGTGTGTCAGAGGGGGGGGGGGGGGGGGTGATTCTGATGAAAATCCCTTGGTTCGCGTCCTTATAAGTGCCGGAGGGCTCGTTTTTTTTCTTGGAGAGTGAAGAGAGAGTCTTTTACGGGCTGGTGGGTGTAAGGGGGTGTGTGGGAGGTGAAATATGACGGGGAGAGGCGTGATCGTAAAGTTTGATGCGAGTAAGTTGAGTTGTGCGCTTTTTTGTAGAGTGGATAGTTGGAGCTTGGTGGGTTTTAACGAAATTATTGGAGGATTTCGGGTGGTTGGGTGGAGATTATTTTTTTGAGGATGGTCGCGTTTTGGGGATGTGCAAAGTTTTGATTAAGGTTGAGCCGTTATTACTGTGATATCGAAATGACAAAGTAGAATTATTTTTTATGAACATTTGCTGAGATGAATTGTTTTTGAAAGATTAATGAATTTGAAATTTTATTGTAATTGTGTGAAGATAAAGCCATCTTAACTATATAAAAAGGTTATTAAATCTTACTTTAACTTAAATGCAGCTTATCAAGTTTTCAGAAAACTATTAAGCTCTTGCTACTTCTGAATCTTAAGAAAGTTACAAAAGTTTTCTTTTAAAATAGTGCTCGCTAATGATATCTTTCTTTCGTTTCTTCCTTTCATTTACTTTATCTATTTTTCTGAATTTCATTATTTTCAGGTATCAGTAAACTAATAAACTTTTTCTCATTATAGCATGAAAGAAAAGAATTCTTTGATTTATGGTAGTTTTAACTCAAATTCATTAAAATAATTTTATTCAACTTTACAAGCAAAAAGAATATTTAAGTGTAATTTTATCCCAGGTATTTTTCCCGTTAAAAATGAGATTAGATATGTAATTTTAACTCCTTTTGTCAAAATTTAAAAAAATTTAATGTCTGTGAAAAGTAGCTAGTTTTAGTATTCTTCTAAAATATTGGTTTTTATCTTTTTTAATTTGTATGCGTAAAACAATGTTTTTGAGTAAATATTTAAACAAATTCATCTTTATAAAATAGATTCTATTATTCGAAATATGTTCACTCTTATAATTATCTAATTTCTATTTAAGTCTATTTTTTTACTATTATTTCACAACTCACATGCAATAATATGTATTCTATTCAAGTAGATATTTGCCGAGTTGTGTCAGACACTTCGACCGAATAATTTTTTTAGAATACTTGTTAGCGGCTTTAAATAAAATAATTTCATAGTTATTTAAAGCTTTACTTAATTCCATTTAATATCCATTTAATTTTATAAAGATGTTTAATTTAACATGTTAAAAATACTTCGGTAGAAATGAACTTCGACAATTTGATATATTAAAACTTGCAAGCTCAAGATGCAATCAAAATAAGTAAAGTAACAAGACTAGTGCATCTATATTTAAAGGTATAAAGCGCATTTGAGGTATAGTAAGATCCACTCTTCATAAACTTGATGTAATCTGCTTACACCCTTATTACAAAGACTCTTCACCCAACTAGCTGAACGTGGAACGCTTTACCATCAACTTCTGAATCTACGATAAAGTCTATTCGCTATATGCGCGCCGATAAAGGGAGTAAGTAAATTGACGACAGCGTTAGGGTAGTAAAAATTAGTACTACTTGAAGAACTTGTGAAACCTTACGATTATTTCGCGCTCATTTTGAAATGATACCGATGTTATTTCTATACCTACTTAAAAAGTAATTAAAAACAAGATAAAATAGAAAACAAATCCCTCGTTTAATTGAAGAACCACTAAAAGATCTAAATTTCTTCATCTAGTTAATTTATAGAGGGCGGCGAACTCCATGCACACAGCGTATACACACGGTATATACAATCCTTCGACAAATCAAAGGACCCTTTGTGATTTCCATATACAACAACGCTCGCAACCGAATCTCCAATACCTCGTACCCTCTCGCAAGCGCGAAGAGCCATCCGCTCTACGGACCGTCGCCGCTTCGTACACTCGTCCAAGTTAGTGGCGCTCTCACCGTATATATCGATAAGCGTCCGCGCGCATCACAGAGACCACCCACACATCTACATCACCCCCTCACCTGTTTGCGCAGCGGCGTGGGACACTCGTCCTTGCTCCTCTCGAACCTCTCGAACTTGAAGCTGTTGCTGCGGTAGAGCTCGTTGTCGCTCTGCTGGCGCCTGCAGAGCCGCCTGGTGAGCGCGCGCGGCCGGCAGGGGGCGCACTCGCTCGCCAGCTCCCAATGCAGATGGAGCATGGCCAGCTCGGCGGTGCATCTGGCCATGGCGCAGCCGGCCCGCCTCACGCGGCACTTGACCCGCTTGATCCTGCCCTCGAGGGCCCGATGCGTCTGGCAGGGCTGATTGGGACAGTCGCAGTTGGCGCCATTACCCCCACCACCGCCACGTCGGGGCCTGCCGCTCTTGTGGACAGTGTGGAGGCAGGGCCGCGCGTTGGTCTGGCAGTCGCAGACCTCGTCGTCGCCGTGGGGACAGTGGGGGTGGGCCCCGGTGCCGGCTTGGAGGACTGTGGCCGCGGCGGCGCTGCTCGTGGCGAAGAGGGAGGACAGGCCCTGGGGACGCCGCCGAGTGCTCGTCGCCACGTGACGGCAGGGACGCTCCGTGCAGTCGCATCTGGAATTGGAAAGACGGTGCTAAGTGAACGTTGGTTGGGAAAGCGAGCTTTTTTTTAGTTGGGGGTGTGAGGAATTTATATTGCGCGGGCTGATGATTCGTGCTTGATGGTATGATGCGTTGGGAGTTTCGACACGGTAAAGCTATTGTTTAGAGGCTGAATAGTTATTGCGGCTTTGTTGATTGGGTTTATTGCGTGCGGTAGATCGTGAGAAATGAATTTGGGAGAAGATTAATAGAAGTTTTAATTTTAAGCGTAAACAAGATGTTTGTGTTTGTATAGGCGCAAATATTAATGAGCCTGGAAATGTGGGTCATGTAAACAAGCAGAACTGAGCTGGAAGTATTGTTAGTGTTTGATACACAGTATTATTACATCAAAATTTAAAAAGAGTGAATTTTTTGAGCAACAGAGAATTCGAAAGCTCCATATAAGCTTCAATATTAAAAAATATAATATTTTTAGTGTTAATTATTAATAATTACTGGATATATTTTTAGAGCCATTTAATTCTACTAGGAAATAACTGCACTTTTGGAGTAGTGTCTAGTCTTCTATAGTTTTAGGATGATTGCATAGAACAAGAAAAAGTAAATGCAATATTAGGTAAGTTATTAAACGAACTCTTAAAGTTGAAGTACGTAAAAAACACATCTAAATATACTTTTTCAACGTACAGAAAAAAGTGAACTAAAGAAAAAAAATTAAATCTGAACGCAAATAAAAACAACAGTGTGCAAAAAAGTAAACTCACAAATTTTTGTCAACAAAAGCGGGCGATAGTAATACTTTCTTAACGATTGAAAAAAAAGAAGAGCTGATAAAAAGTGATGCAAAGAGTGACAAGTAAACCAACGTACAAAAACAGAGTATAGTCGGAAAAGTGCACATTTTTTTCCCCACAATCTCTAAAATCGAATAAAAGTAAACAAACAATTGGTTTGCTTAATATGTTAGAAAAACTAAAATTGATGTAGTCATACGCAACTAGTTAGTGAAGATGAGTAGAAAGTTTATCGTTAGAGCGAAGCGAGGATAGCACTTACACGAGCTCAAGATCACCTGAGCACACGTGTTGCGTGTAATATTTTTCCACGTAGAGTATTATTTGAAAAAAACTTTATTTTCTTATTTACACACTTTACGAATTACTATTTCGTTAATAAACCTTATAATTAAAGTATGTTTGTTAAACTGCTTTGTATTTTCATCATAAAAATTGATCAAAAAAATTAAAAACATCTTATTCAGAATTAACTACCTATTTATCTTAGCATATTTTAATATGTAACAACATGAAATATATAACATGATGTTCACTATACGCTAGAGGATTCCTTCGAACACTTATCTTGTTGCAATATACATCTCTGGTTAGCACTACACTTTAGCCTTCGGCACGTATTAATTTATCTTTACGCCCCTGGGGCACTGTATACTTCAAGTAATGATGGGTCACGAATTGATCTGTTATAGATTTGTTATATTGGAAATCGCATTAAGATGAGATTATAAGTATTGTTAAAAACTTATTTTATAACCCAGAAAATAGTTAACACGATGGCTTAAAAGTTAAATCAAGAAGTGTTTTGTTTTTATATACAACAGGTGTAAGAATCTTCTGTATTTAAAAATTTTTATTTTTTAGTTTAAAATTACAAAACTTAATAAATATATTTTTTAAATAACGAATATTATTGATCAGGTTTAATAAATACTTATTTTTAAATTTAAATATGATTTTTATTAAAATTTGATGTTATCAAAATTATCAAAATTTTAAATGCATTGCAATTTGTTGCTTTATATAATTAGAATTTATTTTAAAAGAGAATATTTCGAAAATTGTATTACTTAATGTATATGATATAGTAAAATTAAACGCGCAAAACGGACATAAATTTTACTAATTGAAAAAAATGTGTAAAGTATTTATGCTTTTTATTGCATACAACAGAGTTAAGTTTCATGTTTACTCGTTACTGAGTAATCTATTGTATATTGCGAAATTTAATCTGTATTTAACATTTTAGGTGGTAAATGTAATAATATAATATAATTTCCGAAGCTTTTAATGCTGTATAATTTATGAATAAAGCACCACATAGGATTACGAGTTAAAACTTCATATTTACTTTTCTAGTAAAGCCTCTGAGTTTGTCCATTCTTTGAGTCACCATAGATATTTCTTGGTTGAAATTATTTCGTGACCTAGTTTCTGAAGAATAAGTTCAAAAACTCTTTTGTCACACAAATTGAGTAAACTGCACAATTTACCGTATTGAAATAGAAAAATTTTTCTTTAAAACTTCTCTCCAACTTTCTATTTATAAAGCAATAAATTAACTATTCTCAATTGCAATTATTACAAGTTTTTTAACTTTAAATCAATCATTATTTTATTAATAAAGTTTGACTATTCATATTGTGTGTGTGTTCAAATTTATACAATGTTATATTTCAGATATCAATGCTTTAATAATCGAAATAATTAAGCTATATTTTGTACGGTTTACAATTTCTCGCAAATGCTTGCAATACAAAATTTCTTATTTTTTGAATTTTTACTCGGATATGTTAGAACGAGGTCACTGTAGCAGGTCAACTAAAACTTCCTTAATTTTGAGGCCACTCAAAATGTTCTCAGCATTCGTAAATGGTTATTTAAAATATTTAAAGTATATTTGTTTCTTATTATTGAAATCAGATACTTTGTTCTTAATTACTTAATTTCTTAATTACTTTAGTCAGTACTTAATAACTAATTTTTACTTCTATAAAAGTTTATGAAAGAAAGGTTCAAATTAAATCATTTTTGTGTATTAAATAAAGGTGGTAATTATCAGAAAGCTGAAAAGGCTAAAGTAGTAATATAAAAAAATAATAGATGAATTCTGGCCACTTTTAATGTTATGCCGTCTCAGTTTTAATTATTGAAATAACAAATAGTTTTTTACAGAATAAATATCTCTGATAAAAATTCTTTGTTATGTTAATACGTAAAATTATTGGTACAAATAAAGATGCTTACAAGAGCTTTTGAATAAGAAAAATATCTGATTTTGTTTTGCATAATTGTCTTATCTTATTATTTATTTTAGAAAAAGATCAAAAGAACAGTCATGATAGTAGACTAATTAAATAAGTTTAATAGTGATCATAAAAGAAATTAAATTAAAAACGCAGCAGACCATAAAGAATCACTTTAAATAATAAACTTTTATGTAATCGTTTGATTTGGTAGTGGATTCTTAACATAGATAATGGTGGTATTAATTTAATTAGTTATTAAAGTATGTCGAAAAAAACTCTTAAAAAATGAGCAAACACTAAAAATGTATTATAAAAATCATCTATACACTAAAATGTCAATATTATCACAAAAAAATTGTTCCTTGTATCAATTTATCTAATCGAATAGAGTTGCTTATAATTCTAATAGATTTATGTTGTACATAAATCAAGACACCTAGAAAATTTGTATTAAATAGTAAGAATTCTGATATAAGTTTTTATGAATTTTAATAGCCTATTAGTATATTACCGTAGTACATGAAGAAATCTTTTATTCTTGACCGTTTATTTGATATTTGATAGGTTGAAATGATCGTTCTTTGTTTTTGTATTTGATTTTGTAACTTTGACAAATTTAACCTCTCTGAGTTTTTAGTTACTAAGCCTTCAAGGACTAAAATATCAAATTTGTAAGAAAATTAGTTATTTAAATTATACTTTTAGAATATATTATTTACTTTCTTGTTACTACAGCAAGATAATTTGCTTTTGCTATGTTTTAAGTGTTAAAATACTGTTGACAAGTTTAATTTACTGCAATTGTAATAAAATTTTTCGATTACTTTAAGATTGATAATCTAATAAAAAATTTATTGCAACAGATGGCATTTGATTATATCGGCATTTTGTAAGCTCCGTAAAGTTCGACATGTTTACATTCCGTCAAATCGATTTCCTTAACAAGAGAGTCCCACAATCAATATAAATTCATGATTTTTCCAAATGTACCGTATAGTTATTTATTTTGTCTGCTTCTATTATAAATTAATTCTGATAAACGACATGACAGGCATTATCAAGAAAGTATAATGAAGAAAATCCAATCTATCACGGCTCCCCCTTGATTCATTGAATGATGGCTAAGGATAGGAGATTGACCTACTGCTCGTTTAATATAAAATGACAAAGGATAGCCTTGAATGAAATTTCTGTGTGAAACTCATCAAAATTAAAAAATTTTTAAACGCCTTAAAACTCTTATAATAATCCCAGAAATGAAGGAATAAAAACAGTCTGAAAATGACAACAAACGACAGCTATTCAAATCAGCCTCCTTGTCAAAGCTTCAATCGTAATCACAGTGCACTTGGAGCACTTCACGGTCCAGAGACTCCACAATCGCACATCATTACACTCAACCACACTCGAGAACCATCACAGGAAATCATAAAAAAGCACCTCACACAGAAATGAGCACATGCCATTTTAACCACGTGACCCAACCATTAACTAAACACATTCCTCGAACCACCTGCAAATAAAAACAGATGAGCGCGCAAAGGAGCAGCGCGCGCGCGCGCGCAGAAGGGTAACAAACGCAATAAAAGACAGCAGGGCGCGCGTGAATCATCAGCGTAAATATAGCCCATATGATCTGGCCATGAGTACCTCCTCAGGCGTCTCGATCCAGCTGGCCTGGCGGCGTGGGGACAGGGCTGCTTATCCTGGGGACAGTCGCAGTTGGGCGGCGGGGGCCTCTGGCTCCTGCGCACCCTGATGATAACCGGGTGCACGGGGCAGGGCTGCACCTGGCAGCCGCAGACTATCGTCTGAGGACCCCTGCTCTTCCTCTTCTGCTGGCTTCCCCTTAACTGCTGCTGTTGCTGCTGCTCCGGCTGCTGCTGATCTACCACGTGCTGCTGCTGCTGCTGCTGTTGGGGGCCGCTGGATGCTGCAGCGCTGCTGGGCTTGCTCTTGCTGGCCGTCCCAGTGGCAGCGCCAGTGGCAGCAGCAGCGCCGCGGCGACCGGCACTCTGCACGCGCCTCCAGACCCGCTCCATTCAACGGCCGTTGTCCGACTGACGAGAGAGCCGGCTCTGCTAGCACGAGGGGCTGCTGCCGCTACTGCTGATGCAGGGTGCGCGCCCCCTCGGTGTGTCTCTGAGTGAGGGCATGCACACGGTGGCGCGCGGGAGGCCGAGGAAACCGATCGAACAGAGAGGGTGGCTGCCAGGAGGAGGAGGAGGAGGTGGCTGTTGCCTGGTGCGGCGGCAGCGCCAAAGGGACGGCTGCGAGAGTTTGCCTACTGCCAGCCCGCTCAGGCTGACTCATTCTACTTAGGGGAATTTCGCTGCGCGCGCGCGCGCGCCTGTGACACAGTGCGGGCGCTGGAAGGCCAGCCGCCGTTGGGGCGGCTGTACACGTCGGTCTGTTTCTACTTATAGTTTCGGGATGCGCGAGGTATAGCGGAGCGCCTGGCGACAGCTTTACATGCGAGGAGAGAGAGAGAGGGAAAATGAGCCGCGCGGCGTGTCAAGCGTGTTTGCCGGCTATTTTGCCGAGCCGGCATTGTTTAACGCTGGGAGGAAAGCTGGGCTTATGTGTCGCTTGCGCTTTGTTAGGATAAGTGGG
>JAPYZA010001979.1:0-48689 GCA_030522685.1 Eupelmus azureus
CCCCCCCCCCCCCTCCGCACCTCATCGACAAATCATTCCTCGTTAGAAGCAAAAGCGACTTCCAGCGCTTTCTTCATCTCCGCGGGGGAAAATATCAATTTCAGCCAGGGGCGAAGAGCCGGCAGAGCATAGCGAAGTAACGGTGCAGCGAGCTCTCTCTCGCCTCCTAGAATTTATCGCGCCGGCTCTTTTCCGCGCCGTTTTTCACCCTCTCGTCCCCGGCGCGTTTGTGTATATCCCCGCTAACTCAATTCGTCTGTCGCTGATTATCCCCGGGCTTTTTTGCCCCGCCGTCTGCGCCGCTTTTTCTGCCTTTCTCCCGAGATTTTTCTGTCTCGATGAGCTGCGCTTGTGTGTTTCTGCCGATGTGCTTTTCCCTCCCTCCTTACCTTGTGCGGACCGGGGATTTATTCATTAATTTCTCGTTTCTTTCCGCTCTTTTAGCCGCGCTGGAATTGCGCGCTTTTTTTATGTCTTGCGCGAGCGGCGCATTTTTTTTCAATTACACGCCGGATACTGGAGGTTAAGTTTTAAAAGTATCGAATTTATATTCCGCGGGGAAAGACATTATTTATACGAATCGATTTTAATTAAAGCCGGTAATTTCTGTCGGCTTCTTTTTTTCGCGCATTCCGAGGAAGAGAGAGAGCAAAATAAAGAAGGAAGCCGGGAGATTTCATCAGCGCATGGAAGACGGAAATCGCTTGATGATATCTTTATTTATTACAGATCTAATTTTCTAGCTTATTCAGAGCTTAAACGTGTTAATTGGATATCAGCGGCATTTTTCCCCATTTACCATATTTCATCTATTTATACTCCAAGCTCCATAAACCCAACCGATCTGCAACCGATCTCCCGCATTCTAACTCCCCAGAGAAAGTGTATCTTTAATTATCTGTCCGAATATAATGACTAATGTAACGCTTAAATACTCCCGCGACATCTTAGAAAACCTCATCCACGCCAACGAGCCATCCTGCAGAAAAGCAAGCCAACCCGTTCCACCGCTCTAATATACATCATCATCTCATATCCCGGAGCGTCCAGCGGAAAAGCCGGCGATCGGCCGTGTAATCGGCCGCTTTCCCGCCTCCCACGCGCGCATTAACATCGGCCTGTACGATAATAGTCACGCGAGCCGGCGCTCCCGGACGATTTCCGCGTCTATCTCGGCGCGCATTAGCATCGAGAGGGCCGGCCGGCAGCCGCTAAATCAGACCAATGTCTTCCTGATTGCCGTCAGTGCCGTTTTTCCGAGGACGTTGCGATAGCTGTATATGCGTGCTCTAGATGTTCTGTAATGTCGGCGCGTAACGTATCGATAGGCTTTCGTTACGCTTCGCCGCGTGTATCTGGCTGTTACTACTGTTGCTGATACGGAGAGGTGTATATGTGCGGATGTGTCTGTTTTACTTATGGCGAGATTTTTGTGTATGTAGGCAGGTGGTGGTGAGCGTGAATCTGATGGAATATTGGCGCATTGTCGCGGCGAGGCCGAGTGTACCGCTGGCTTCGGTTCTAATTGATTGGAATTGCGAGAAATTCAAAGGCGCGTGTCGCGGAGTTATCTGGCGTGTATCGGCGAGCGTAATAGGGGAAATGTTAGCGCTCGCTCGCGCGCTGTTTATTGGCTTCCTGTTAAATGTAAAGCATTACAAATAAGATTCAAATTCTTGGCGCGTATCGAATTTCAGGAACTCCACAAAGCCCGTGTAGTATCGAGCGGCGATGTCGAAAAAATCCAGATCCCAGAGCAGAAAAAAAAGAAATAAAGAGAGCAAACGCTAGACTATCGCTTGTTCGCGAGCGGCGCAACGATAAATTAAGCATATCCACTACATCAGACTACAGCCAGCGCTCACGAGGATAATTACGGCGAGCCGCAAACTTTTCCACAGCCTCGCACACTTAAACCCTTATAAAAAGCTACTCGAGTTTCGCTTTCAAAACCTAAAATCTCGTCGAAACTGCTTGGCACCTCCCACCTCGGCTCTCCCTACTCTCCCGACACATAATACGATTGCATTGGCAGAGCGCTAGAGAGCCGGTAACGAGCGCGCGTATACCCCGCTAATAACAGCAATCGCAGATAAGCGCGGTGGCTGCCGACTCTCGATTATTATCCCCCGTTCGCGTATCCTCCCCGGCTCGCGCGCGCCAGATCGCTCTGCGCATGCGCCTTTTTTACGAATCGCTCCCTCAAGAGAGTGAGTCCGGCTTCTGCGAGCGTGTAAACGGCTTTGGCGCGAGTTAAGTGCGAGTTACTCGATATACCTGGATATAGCTGGGATATGCGCAGGCGAGGGCAGTGCGTATGTAGGACGGTGATTTGGAGCGGCGAGGATTTTTTTTTAGGATGGACGTCTTTATGATTGGACGATGGGGGGTTGGGTAATTGGGAAGTGCAATGTGGGGGTTGGTGTAGTGGTTTGGACTATTTTGGATTCTAGTTTTGCTTTGGTTGCGGGCTTGGATTTTGTTTGATGGTTGGGTGAAGGAAGGATTCAATGGGTTTGTTGGAAATGATTTTCGTTATCGAGAAAATCTTGGTGTTGCGACTATTGTTGTTGACTAACTTTGATGATGTAGTTGATTAAATCTGTAGTGGAAAACGACGTAATATCGCTTACACAATCGGCCAATTGAAACAAGAGATTTTTATTTATCGGGATATCTATACAGTGAAATTAATGGCACCTTAAAAGAGAAAGGTGTAATGGAAAATTGAATGTCTATAAATAAAATTAGTATTTTTTGCGTGATTTAA
Source organism: Eupelmus azureus (assembly GCA_030522685.1). Classification (NCBI taxonomy): domain Eukaryota; kingdom Metazoa; phylum Arthropoda; class Insecta; order Hymenoptera; family Eupelmidae; genus Eupelmus; species Eupelmus azureus. The sequence continues at coordinate 2,771 of JAPYZA010001979.1, forward strand.
TGGTCAGGGGTTCGATAAATATTTATAGGATTGTACATTACTTAATCTGCGTAATTATTTCTGAACGTCCTATACATCATTTAAAAATTATTTACGTTCAATCGATAAGAAGATGTAATTTTTCCTCAATATTTGGCACTTATAATAAAGTGCGTCATTCTCCGAATCTTTTTATTTCTCTGAACACGCGTCACTGCCGCATTAACATACATCTCCAACCAAAATAATAATTATATACCTTTTCAATCCGGACACATAGATACATTAACACATCAATTAGCGCCGTTCTCAAGCTATTTATAACCTCAGTCGAACAACTACAAATAATTACACCTCTTTACCTATTCACCCCGCATTAAACCAGCCCTCAGAAACTGGCTGGGAACTTGACGCCACCGAACCGAAAATTACTCATTTAACAATCACAATCCCCTACAAAAGCAGCGCGCTCAATACCCGGCATTTACCAATTTTCGAAGCTCGAAACCCAACGCGCACACCGGCAATTAAAAATTTACGCGAAATTTTCATCGCAGACGTGTCAACACTCTTTCTCCCCGCGTCAGAGCTAAATGCAATATCGGCCGACGAAACGGGGCAATTCCATCGGCGACGGTAACGTTACCTTCTAATTAAGGAGGGGGCACCCTTGGTGCACTTTTGCCTACAATGCACCGCAGGAGCGCGCCCTTTGACGGCCCCCAGAGAGCTAAAGCGCGCGCGAGCTAAAATAGCCCATTGTGGCCATGCGAGTGTAGCGCTCAGCAGTCGATGCTGACGACGAGTCGCCTGTTGCCTGCGAGCTGCTTCATTAGCCAAATCAAGTATACGGGAAATTTTTCGGCTGTGAGAGAAGCTGGACTAATTGACGCGAGTAGCAGTGTTTTCTAGGGATGGAGTGAAGGATTTTTGACGAGGTGGTGAGCGGCACTGGGTTATTAACATTTTTGCGCGGAGCTGTTGTTGTGGAATGGAATTCCTTTCAAGTTATGAGAAATTTTTGCACGCGAGAATGGGAGGCTGATATAATGTATTCAATTAGGTGCTTTATTGAGGCTATTTTTTCGAGCCATTGTGTCGTTGGATTGTATTGTTTGAGCAGGGGACAATGAGAGAGTGTCGGAGATTTGTCAGGCAATTAATAATTTTCTTTTTGGCTATGTTCGAAGTGAATTGAATTGAAATTAGCGACTGTTTGAGGTATTATGGATTAAGACGCGCGAGTGGTTAAATCTTTTAGATAAAGTAATTTAATTATTTATGAAAAGCTTTAAATAGACTGTTTATAATATTAATTAATTTGAAGGAAAACTTATGGTACAGTTGGTGAATAAATAATAACGTTTATTCTCGATGCCTTTTAATTAATTAAAAATGGTTATTCGTCGATTTTTTCTCAGTTTTATCTCCCGCGTGGATGTCGTTGAGAATCTGAATTTCGTTTTTGTTCGACGCCACACCAACATGCCCGGCGTTATGTGAATGCTTAGTCACAAAATTAATGCACGCTTTATGTTAATAAAATGAATACATCAATATTAAACTTTTCAATAAAACACGTGGGTCATTATTTAAATCTGAATTATTAATGCCGTAAAAGAATAAAATCCGCATGGAAAATAAATAATTAGGCGTACAGCGACAAATAAAATGTGCCTACAGTAAATATATAAATTACTAGATAATTAATTATATTGGAATTGATTAGTCGGATCTGACTGACAGCTATCGTGCCGATCTTGTTGCGATCCTTTCCGAAATAAAACCATCGTGATTTAGCCTGCTGGTCGAGTCTCTCGACGACCGGATTTTCGCATTGTACGGAGCAGATTAAAAAATCCGAGCCAAAATTATTATTGAAGCCTTGGCATCGCGTGACTAGGCGCACGTAACCGATATTAGAAAATAGCCCGAAGGCTAATTAATTATTAAAATATTATTTACTTATTAGCTGTAAATTCAATTATTTTAAATTTATGGATTTTACGCTACATATTTTATTCGATTTGATGTTAAAAGTAGAAATTGTGCTGATGTACTAATAAATGTGGATGATTTATGTTACGCAATAGTTGATAATGTTATCTTTAATAATATTTCTTTTTTCGCTAAACATAATACCCTTTTTAGTTTCTTACAAATTTAACCGTTCAAAAGATATTCACGTTGCAAACACGTTTCGCAAAACGTCTTAGTTCTTTTACAATATTTAGCAAAAAATATTCATAAATTTATAAAAGCATCAAATAAAAACGAAATAAAAATCCTTTCAAATTTATTTATGCGAATCCCCTGAGAAACTTTTTCAGCGTCAACCAAACCTCCCCAGTCCCTTATTAATAATTTTTTTACGATCCCAATAAAATCCTCCACTTAACCGTCATAAAACCAAATATTTAACGACCCCAAAAACCAAAACCAACTCACCAGAAGCCAGGAAGGCGCCAAAAATATCCGACCACCCGTTATAGCGATCGCAAATGTGTCTCTGCCGCCAAGGGTATGCACATACTTACACAGCCAAGCTCAACCAAGCAGACAGCCTTGCGCGTATTTTCGGGGGGTATTTCGGGCAAGTGTCCGCGCTGCCGGACAGTAGCGAGTAGCGGTCACCCTATCGTCCGCGCGCCCAAGGGTCATCCTCGGCCCTTTTCCTCTCTCTCTGTCGACATATACAGAGCCCCTATTCTCCGCGCTCTTTCTTACTTCTCGCTTAGCATAAAAGGGGTAGACGAGGCCGAATGCCCAATGCCCACATAATGGGCCGCGAGTGTCCCTTGGTCATAATTAGGCCTGTGTGCGTGCGCTCGGACCATGGGAAAACTTTCCCGAAAAGCACCCCTCGCGCGAAAGTGCTGTTTTTTTAAGAGGGCTGGCTGCTCGGACGATGCGCGCCGGCGATGATTCGTTTGGTTAATAAGTTGGCTCGCTCGGTTTTGCCGGGATATTGCTTTCAGCGAGAGTTTAAATGTTTCGTTTGCAAGTGATTCGGATTTTTGTGGATTTCGAAGAGGGCTTTTTAAATTTGGGTGGAGGAGGGGTCTGCTTGAGTTCGGCGGATTTCTTTTAATGAAATTAATGTAAAGTCTCGATAAATGTGCGGGCTTATGTAGCGGGATTATTTGAGGCGGAAAATAAAATGGTTTTTAAATTTTATTAACTTTACCGCTATTAAATAACAAAATTTATCGTGAGATTAAGCGAAAACATTCGGCTTTCAGCGTGAAAAATTTAAAAAAGATTAAGAGAGAAAAAAAACGAAATCACGAAACATTACCGCGAATGTTAAAACGTCACTCGTGATCTATTGATAAATCTAATTATTTATGACTCGATTAATTTAACATACCTTCCAAATCAGTTCGACGACAGGAGGCTAGAATATTTTTCTCACTTTGATAATTCGTATCGTATTTCTTTATAGCTACATCGAACGCGAATTAAATAAATGGAATGAATATTTAATGAGCCTCGCTTAGAAGAGCCCACGTAAACTGAAAAATACCTTCTAAAAATCCACCAATTTACGACTCCGGCTCGCTCAAGAAAAAAAAAGAGCCAACAACCGTCGTCATCAAATTTTCCTCCACTCTAGCCTACCAAAATCTCACTTCACAGACGCGAGAATCCCCGCGTAAAATGCCTACCTTAATCAAGCGGTCCCTCGAAATCCTTCCAGCCACCTCCAGCCACTTGTTCTTCTCTCGTCACTCGTCGAGTCGTCCGCATATCTCCCGCGTCTCCGCTTCTCTATCCTTGCTCTCTTCTCGGCATTCGCGGCAATTTGATCACCGCCGGCAAAGCTAAAGTCAGAGAGCTAGGAACTCGCGCGCTCACTAAGCGAGCGAGAGAGAGAGGAAAAAAACACGGCCGATATGGCGTCGCGCGATAAGCGCGTATAAATTTAACGCGCGAGAGACGGAAAGATCGCGCATACACAGAGACACTCGGCGCAGGCTCCACCTTTCTCTCTCTTTCGCACTGTGGCTCGGCTCTGTCTGTCGCAGAGTCACTGCCGGCGACTTGGCTTCATTAATATGATAATCGTTAAAACCGATATATCCTCTCCTCCGGCGCTGCCTCTGCCTCTTCTTCGTCCTCCTCCTCCTCCTCTTCTTCTTCTTCGTGTCTCCCGGCGCGTCCTTCCTCTCGGTCAGCGCCAAAAAAAGAGTCACACAAGCGCAAGTAGCGAGCCTAAAAATTCGAGCCCGGCCCCGCGTACTATATACTCACTTTCGCGTCCTTGCACCGCCGCGCACTCGCCTCTATATACTCGCGAGTCACAGAAACGGACACTCTCACACACCTCTCTGCGTAGCTATATACGTATGTATACGAGTATAATCGATGCACAAGCAGCGCGCGCGCAAGCAAGCAAGTCGATTCGAATCGGCCCGTTATCGTGGCCGTCTGCCTCGCCGGGCTTTTAATTGGACGCTGCACGTGTGTGTGCTCGCTCTCGGGGCCCCCGATAATAAAGCGCAATTAATGCCGGCTCCGAGAAATTAACACTCCTCGTTCTCACTGCTCTCTTTGCTGGCCGTCCCTCCGAAACAATAAAAAAAAAGCGAAGAAAAAAACCAAAACAACAACAACAAAGTTTACACTGAAGCGTCACACACGTGGGAGTAGCAGCGAGCTTTCTCCAAGCTCCGGCCTTGTCGCTGGGACTAGCAGCACTGTCCCGGGTCGTCCACGTCTCTGCGGCAGCGGTGGCACTTGTTTTCGGCTCTTTGAGCTTCGTCGTCCGCTCGTTTCATTATCGTGTGCGGCCACGACGTGTCGCCGCGCTACGAGCGCTGCCTGGCTAGCCGCGCGCCGCCGGCTCTCGCGCTCCCGTCCTTCGTATCTCCTCCTCCTCCTCCTACTCCTTCTCTCTCTCGCTCGCTCCGTTTCCCTCCTCTGCGGCTACTCGCTTATAGCGCGCGACACCGCCTCTCTTTCTCGCGTATAACGGGGGAGCAGTCCCCGCGAGTCTCTCTCCTATATCCACACTCTTATCGCTGCGTCGGGCGCGCGGGAGCGCCGAAAAAGTCCTGAGAGAGAGAGCTGCAGTGCCGATGTCCTGTGTGCTTGCGGCAGCGGCCGAGGTGTATATAGAGTGCGGCGGGAGCGCAAGCGCGGCTGCAGGCGCGCTCTCCGCTCGAGGGAAATGGAGACAGGTAGTTCTCTCTCGCCGAGGGAAAGAGAGAATCTCGCGCTGGAAGAGAAAGAGAGAGAGAGAGCGAGCGGGACTACTCGCCGGTTCGGCTGCTTGCATTGGACTGTGCGCCGAGGCTGCCTGGCACCTTCCACCTTTCAGAGGACTACTCTCTTACATCTTGTCAGGTAAGTGTGAGCTTTAGCGGCGCATGAGCGCTCTCTCTCTCTCTCTCTCACGCACTCACACACGCACTCCGCGTATGTATATATATGTATGCATATGGGTAGTTCTGAGTGCGACGAGTTCTCTCCGTGCCTGTTGAGTATACGAGAGAGCTGGTAAAGAGGTGGCCCGCACGGTAGTAGTAGCAGCAACTAGGCGCGCGCGCGTGCGTATACATATGTGAGAGAGAAAGAGCAGGCGCACGAGAAAGAGACAGAGAGAATGAGAGCTGCCTATGCGTGGCCGAGCGCGCCCGAGTCTTCAGCGGGGACCCGCCCCTCGGCGACCCCACTCCAAGCATTCGCTCTCTGCTTCCTTCTCTCTCTAGACCGCCGCCGTTCGCCGTCTCCTTCTCTCTCTCTCTCTCTATCTCTCTCCCTCTGCGCGAGTGTCGCGCACTGCCGGGATTGATTGTCGCTACTCGCTCGGCTTGCAGCTGTGGTAGTGTCTTAGGCGCACGTGCGTGCCGAGCACGTGAGTGTATGCGAGGAAGACTACGTAGTTTCCTTACCTATACTTCGAGTCTGATGAGTATTTTCAATTTCACTATGCTGTGCTCGCTTTTAATTTGAATATTAATTGCGATGAAGTGGGTTGTCGGGTGGCTACTTGGAGTATTGAGATAAGCTTTTCAGAGGATGTCCACCTCCGTTGTGGTTAATTGAACGCTACGCGCAGCTATCGGTTATGGATCCTAATTTTTGAGTCAATAAAACGAGATTTATGCCGGGATGAATATTGCCGCTGATAATTAATACGTCGTCTGCCGTGACTGAGTCGAGAAACTATACTTGTGATTATCCTCGTTATTATAATAGTTATTATGAGAAAAAGACTATCTCGATATTTTCAGATTTACATAATAACACTCTGAAGGTACGATAATAAATAATTACAATATTTAAAAGAAACAGCTTTATTACACTTAAACATGAGCTCTCAAAACTGAAAACCCCAATTAGCGTGCATCCCAATTGTCACGCTAATTAAATCAGCGCCGAAGCCTTTTTACATACACGCACGCACCTTCCCCCCAACGTACGCACAAAATTGCACCTAAGCGACAACTCGACGAAGCTATACCATCGCAAGCAAGAATATACGGTAAAACAGTGGCGCGATTGTACTTATCTTGCGTTCCCGCTTTTTGCACGTTTTCTTTAAGCTCGCTTGCGCTTCCCGTGAATGAGCGCAAATAAGCGAAAAGAGAAAGACGTTAATTTCTTTCGGCTCTCCGAAACTTTTCGCGAATGATGAATTCGCGAGAATCCAGGGCCGCGTTCTTTATTTTTAATTAGCAGCGCAAAGGGCCCGGATAATTAGCGGGGGCTCGCATAAATTAGCGAAAAATCAAAAATTACGGGCCGTTAATTAAGTCATAAATTTCAGCGGCGAATAAATAATGAAATGTTAACGTATCTCTCTCATTCGACGCGGGTAATTACAATTATTCCGAGCATGTTTGTAACGTCTCAATCGCCGAGGACCGCGCCGATGTCATTATGCAAACAAACTTTATTTTCGAGCGGTAGAAAGAATAATCGATCGATTATAATTCCCAGGCCCACCGCGCGTGCCAAAGTAATAAGCCGAACAAAAAGAAGCCATCAGAGCTACCTCTCTGACGTCGCTGCGCGCGCGCGAGCGCGAGAGAGCGGACACTTTATCTTTGAGGTAGCATTTAATTAAGTGAAGGTAATTGCATTCCATCGATTATATTAAGCATTAATCATAACGTGCTCGAGAGGAGCCAGTCGGCATTTTATTTGCAAAAGCTTAAAAATTATTAATCGGCCCAGATATCGGCGCTCGGTAAAAATAAATTAAAATTGATTTATACCAGACATCCTGTTCCAGCGCGTGTCCGATCCGTACGGCTCATACGGCTCAATAATAAAACGCGAGCGTATAACTGTCATTCACGTCGCTCGAAACCTCGAATTTTCCAAGCGAGTTATACGTCGAAAAAGCGCGCGCCGCGCTGCCAGCTCTAAGCGCACTTTATGCAACGGCTTTTTCACGCTGCGCCAGCGCGCGATTTCGCGTCCGCGATTTCCTTCATTAAGGCCGCGGCTCGCCGGGAAAATTTATAAGTCGCTTCTCGCGCACTTACCGTCAATCGGCGCGACGATCCAATTATTGATTTACGGCCAATCACGCGCGCGCGCCGGCGACTTTCGACGTTTTTTTTCCCGCTCGGCGGGGACCTTCGGGCGGGGAGCGCGCGCGCGTTTCGAAACGACGCGATCTCCTTTTTGCCGCCCCGCCTAGCTCACCCGAGATGTAGCCGGGGAAAAGTCACGCGTGTAGTTTCACCTGGGGACGAGGTGGGCACGCATGTATGTAGGAAGAGCCGCGGAATACCTAACTGTGTCTCTGCCGAGTGCCGCGCGAGCGAGCGAGCGGCAAAAAAAGCCCGCACCGTCGCTTCTTGCTCTGCGCGGCGAGGGACTATGCGTATCGCCGCGGGTGACCATAACAGTCGCCCCGGGGACGCGTTTTCTAAGGCCGGACGCGCGAGACGCTCTCTTCCGATAGCGCGTGTTTTCTTTCGAGGGAGAGAGGGAGATGGACGACTGTGTGCTTCTTGGAGAGACGTCGGGAAATGGATTGGTTGTTTAGGGTAAAGTGGTAGGAGGAAATTTTTGTTTCTTGAGGAAGGATTAGCGCGGGTGTGGGGGAGAGGTGAAGAATGGAGGATGCGCTCGAGATTTACGAGGTGAAGTTTTTTTGGATTACACGGAGGTTAGGGATTTATCGTCTGGGGAGTTAGATATGTGAGATTTATTGGGTTTTTGGAGAGGGTGACCGAGTGTAATTAAGGCTTTTAAGGCCAGGTGAACAGGTGACGTAGAAATCTGGACGGAATATTGAACGGGAACCTAAAAATGAAGTCGTAAAAAATTATTTATGTTAAAATGTCTGTAATGTTGATAAGTTCGGATTTTTCTGTATATAATTTTTTTAACAAAGTCAGTGGAATTTTTATGAAAAAAATCTGTCAACTTCTTGTAAAACAAATAAAATCTTTAGAAAAAAATTGTTCCGAAATGATCTAATTAATTTTTACGACAAGTTTTTTGGGTTTTCGTAAAATATTCCATAGAGATATCTACTCGACCCTTTCACATTTCCTCCCGTAGGTTGTGATATGGTGTTTCTAGATGTAATAATGCTATATTATTTAATAAAATAAATCAATTTTTACTTTACTCCAAATTCTATAACTATAATTGATATTTTATAATGAGAAAATGATATTTTCTTAACCATGTATTTTATGCAATAAACTAACAAGTCGGATCCAAAGTCTACGGCAAAAAGAGATTTCGACGAGGCTTTAAGGTACGATTTTTGAGACCTAAAAACAAAGTTTAGTGGTATAGTTCCATTAAATCTTTTTTTCTAGTATTTTTTTATCTCTGTAGTAGTATGAGTCAAATTTTCAAAAAATTGGGTTATAGATATTTATTTTATGAAAAATAGTTTATACTTTAAATGTAAATAATTTTTATTTATATATGTGCTACATGAATTTCAAAAAAGAAAAAAAGAAAGTAAAACTAGATGAAACAAGCTTTCATTTATTTTATTCAGAATTAAAAAATATTTGTTTGGATCCAAGTTTTATCTGATCAGTTTGAATTGGAGCATCAAAAAAATACTGACAAATTGTAAAAATTAGCGAATACGAATTTAGGTGATTTTTCGTTACACAACTTGAAACTATTATTACTTTGGTTAAATAAACAGTTTTTTTATCGTAAAAAAGAATGACAAGCTTATCTCTTGTAATTATACTGAGTTTTTAAAAAAAACTTTTTATACAGTGTGGCTAAAGTAGCACAAACTTTGAAAAATTTCTTAATGTAATTTAGACCAATTGTATCGTAAAATATTGTATAACTGTATCTGTAAATTATTGTTCGACATACATGCAAATGTTGGTTCTCAACTTAGACGATTACTACCCTCACTTTGCTCGGAAGGTAAACTCGTTTTTGTGCGAGAATTAACTTTCTCGCACTTATATCGAAAAAATTATTACATTATTTTTGATATATGATATTGTAAATCGACAATATAAATACAGAATATTCTCTTTATCTTAAATTTTAAAAGAACTTTTTATTTTACTGTTTAAAATGGTAATTTAAAATTTTGCGATTATAATAAATTTTATAATAGCTTTAAATTTTTAGCTAAATATTGGTTTGGAATAATTAAAATTTTGGTTAAAAAAAGGAATAATGAAGATTTTTGTTTTACGTAAACGTTTTTACGTAAATGTTTTCATATAACTAGAAAAAGATAAAATATTTTTCTTAAATGAGATTATTGTACCAGAAGTTCTTTTATAATTTTTTATATAATGATTTAAATAAAATAGAAAATTACAGAAATAAAAAAAAAATTAGTGCTAATGTCGAAATTAGTGTTTTAGTGTATGTTTATTGTATTATACTTTTTAAAACAATGGTTCAAATATTATTATTAGAATAAAATAATTAAAAAAGTAATTGTATTTTCATGTAAACTATATTACATTTTTATGCAACAAATATTTACGCTACGAAACATTAAAATGCTCTAGAGCATGATAATATCGCGTCAACGAAGTTTCTAAAAAAACATTTCCTTCCTATTTAACAGAAATTGACCTTTCCAGCACCCAAAATATGAACGTTAAAATTCATCCCGCGTCCGTAGCAGTCCAATTTCAATTTCAAATCCGCTCCACTTAAAAAAAAAATTTCCAAAACGCCAAAAAAATCCTAGGAAACCTCGCGAACTCTTCCTCCCCTCCTAATTTTTTCCTGCCCACCGATCAAAACACTCGCAATAACCCGCAGCCATCGCTCATTTTGCATAGCCCTCGTATAATAATAATTCCTGTCGCGTCTGGCGCACGCAGCGTGTCCGTCTCGTCCGCTATCTTGATACGTACCTACATAGAGCCTCGCGGCTCGCGCGGGAGGGGGCTGAACTCTTGCTCTTCTCGGTAGTCCAGCGGGCGCGGGCGACATTACCTTCGCCGAAATCTCGGCCGCATCTCTCGGCCGTACATCATCCGTAAAAACGCGGAGCGCGACAAAAAGAAGAACAAAAGCAGCGCGCACTGCACGCGCGCGTATATAGACGTACGCGTCTCTTTGTCGTGGTTTGCCCCCTTAATGTTTCTTTTTTTTTTTTACCGCGAGCGCGCTCGTAAAGCAGCCCGCGAGCACGTAGAGAGGGGAACGGCTATCGTCGTTAACGGAGCAACGTAGTCCCGCGTAAATAAAGAAGACGGCTCGCGACGCATAATGTCAAACGCATATCGCTGAGGAGAAGGGTTAGATGCGTGACAGAGATGAGCTTTATACGGGCCCCGGCGAACGACTCTGTCTCGTTAAACGGACGTGATGGCTGTGTAGACGTGTAATAAAGCTCGTTTCGGTTGGATCGAGCGAGTAGTATGTATCAGGCTTGTGGTGAATTGATTATTTATTTGAGCCGGGTAAACATTAGAGGCTGGGGCCTTTTGTGTGGTCTTAGAGAATGGCTCGTGGCTTTGGCGCGTTTTTTGAGGTGACGATAGTGATTGGCCCGTTTTCATAAAGATTTTATTTGTTGGATAAAGACGATAAGTTTTTATGTTGCTTTTAATTTAAATTGTATTATAAAAACATTTTGTACACGTAATAATTTTTATATTGCAGTCACTTACAACGCAATAATTTATTATGTGTGTAAATGTCGTTACCTGTTTTACATAAAAAGTATCGTATTACAAAGTAAAATTACAATTAAACTATAAATTGTAAAATTGCAACGTTAAATTATAAAACCTTACGCGTCGCATTTAATTTTGCCCACTAAAAATTGAGGGTCAAAGAAACGGTTTAAGCAAGCTCGAAGCGTCGAGGGTGAAGGTAGTTAGCCGAAAAAAAGGTCCGCTAACGAGAGGCGCGGTTAAGGAGATGTGAAAGTAAACTTTTACAGGACGAGTGATTATTGCATAAAACATTGATATCGTTTTTCTTTTTTTTTTAACTCGTTAATTTATGCGCGTTATTTTACGATTTGCAATTTACCTGTTCAGCCGTATAATAAAAAAGACGACTGGATTACATGGTTTCGAACAATTATTGCCTTTAATACCCAAAAAACTCGTTCCTTCCGTAAAAATGCAAACTCTCTTTGAAGAGGTTAATTGCTTTAAATTTTTCGCTCCGCCTATAATATAGATAAATATAATACGAGAAGGAAGTTTTAATTTGCAGATCGTAAAAGAATTCAATACTTATATACGTTGGTACGTATAAATGAAATAATGATATTTTTTAATTGAGTGAAAACTGGGTCCATAAAACGCCTTTTTTACCCACGTTCTCACTGTGTACAGTTCGTTTTCCAAAAAACGTGTTTTAAATTTTTTTCGAATTTTTATCGTCCTTTCCTAATTTTAATATTTTTTACGGTATCAAAATGCGCACATTAAAAAAATTAATTTTTCATTCCTCCTCGTATCGGAGCAGAATAATCAATTCGAATTGCCCAATAGGTCAGCGCGAAAAAAGTGCATTTACAAGTACGGAAAATTTCATTTCACTCCGTATCTCCCATTCACTCACGGCTCGATAATAAACGATAAATCAATAAAGCCCGATATAAGCCGCGCGATTACCATTTTTCAGATTATTAATCGTAAATAATTCAATCGGCCCGAATCACAAAGCCCGCGCACACGGAACACCAAAACAAAATCTAAAAAAAAGAAAAACAAGAACGAAAAGAGTATCAGTCAGTTTACTCGGGAAACGTCAGGACTAAAATGAATTAGTTTCGCCTCTCTCCATCTCTCTCTCGGACACGCGCGAATGCTCGCCTTCTCTCCAGAAATCCCGTCGCGCCTTAACACCCATCGCGCGCGCGCGAGCAGCAAAAGGCGCACTTGTCAGTCGCTCTGACACTCGAACACGTAACTCTTCCCTCTCTCTCTCGCTTGCTCTCGAGGAAGCGAGCACTCCAGCACAAGAGGAGTTCATTGTCCACATTGTCAAGTCGTAAAAGGCGCGAATGCATTCGCCTGACGCTCTCTCACTCGCGCGCGCGCCTCGCTGCACATATTCGATTCGCGTAGATATATATTCTAGTGTGTGCACTGCCCACTGCTGCGCCTGATATGGCGGACAGACGTGCGTGTGAGTCGAATCGAGTGCGCCCGAAAAATTCGTCCTTGTCCCTTCGTCTTCTGCGTTTGTGTAGTTTTTTATTTAGTGGTGCATTCTTGTTTTTTTAAGTGTGTTTTTTTGATTCTTTTGAACGACGTGGCGTGAATTTTGAAACGGAATTCCGATCGTAAGATAGGCCAAAAATTTATTTATCTTGTTTCTTTGTTTTTTTTAGGTTGAGCGGCGAATCCTGCGAGGATCATTATGGTTTTGCTGGGAGCGTCGATGCAGACTGCGAGCTTTACGATTTTCGTCACAATATTTACAGTTTCACGCTTTAACCGCTGGCTCTCGTCCTGTTGCAAAACTGCAATCAGCGTGATCGATGACACCTAATCGAAATTTCCCCTGAAATTACCGCTGGCTTTCTCTACTGGGATAAATTATTCGCAGAAAACTACACGGACCATCAACTCGGCCAGCAGCGACATCATCAATTCTGCCTGAAACTTACAAACCTCCGCGGATAATAATATTTCAGTTACTATCCAAAACCTAACTTTTCACGTAAACTCCTTTCCTTATTAAATTATAAGTGCATACATTACGTCACAAACGCAGCAGGTGGACATCTCTCACAAAACAAACTACATTACCTTCGGCTCGCCAATCATTAATTTCCAATAAACTACAACGCAGCCCCCTCCAAAAAAAACCAGCAACCATTCAGCAATCCCATCTTTTTACTCCTATACCCACTTCCCGTCCATCCTCTTTTTCCACTCCCTCGTATACGCCAAGCGACTCTGCCTCCGCAAAAAGAGCAGCCTCCCTGGCTATCTCACTCGGCGTGGCAGCGTCCGAACAGCGCCGAGACAGATAAGTACACACAACTCCGCCGTATGTATATACATGCTTATACTGAGCGCGCCCAGCGACACGCGATGCTCATACACGCGTATACCATTCGCATCATAACGAAGTATATATGGTAGCGCACTTGTCTCCGATCGAGCTCTCGCGTCGCCGATATCCTCGTCATCCGCCGATAAATCATCCCGGCTGTCCTCCGCGCATTATGTATATACACACACATATACATACGCACAGGTGAAAAAAAGAGAGGCGAGAATTTTTTCAGCCCCTGTTCGGCGTGTCGATCGCGTTTCCTCATCGCGATACCGGAGCGGTAATTAATTTTCGTTGCGGCCGACGACGCGCGGCCGCCGGTAATTAGCCATGTCGCGCACCGGATTCGCAAAGGGCGCTGCCTGAGTATTGATTAAAAATCAATGATAATCGGGAGCGCGGGCCTGATAAATAATTGCGGCGGAGGCGCGATTAGAGCGAGAGATAGCCGAGGGGGATGGAGGCTTGATTAATCGATCGCGAGGTATTATAATATGAATGATGCGGCTTTGTGGGCCGCGAGGGGAGGCGGTAATAATGCAAGGCTGCGCGACTGTGTCATTAGGCGCTGGCTGAATTTGTTTTTTTTCAGCGAAAGAGCGTTGTATTAATTCGAGATGCAAATGCAGGCGGCATGAGAAATTTAATGTCTAAATCGCGGTAGCGATATATAGTCGCGGCCCGTTGATAAAGCTGTGATTAATTTCAGTTTGTAAATCGGCTATCGTGGCTGATTTATTTTATCGGAGTCGATTATACTTTGGCCGAGGGTTGGAGTGAAAAAATCGAGGATCGAGGGAATTGCGAAGATAATGGGGGGCTGTTTCGAGAAATCAAAACAGGCTGGCTTATTCATTAGCGGCTGTTATATCGCGAGTAAGTAGATTAAGTAGATATTATAGTTTACAGTAGCTGTAAACCTGTTTACTATCGAACTTTCATGCCGACACTCGGAACGATATAAACAGTACAATTTTCGCACTTCACTTTAATAATAGCTCTCCCTCTTTCACTCTCTATTAAGCCGTTTTATCCTTACTTTATAGACGACATGAATTAATGTAACACTTTTATTTAGCCTCCCCTAACATATAACGATTCAATTTATAAAAACAATATTTGGTAATAAAATGACAGCGGCCGTAAAATCAGCGGAATCCGTCTACATTAAAGGGCAGCCAGGCCGCTCGAGGAGCAAGAAAAGCAAGACAATTTGCACTAAGTAAGAAATGATTAGAGAAAATAGTAGCGCACGACGCGTGACGTCGAACAAGCCCAGCCAGGAGAGAGAGAGAGAGAGAGAGAGAGAGCTCCTCATCAGCAGCCCATAAGGTAAGTACACCAGTAGCCCCGTAGCGAGCTAGCCCTCGGACGGCTATTTTCTCCCAGCAAGACGAGAGAGAGAAAATAGTAATGAACCGAGGTGCTTGGGCGCACGTCACCTCGCGCGACGGATTAAAATATCAAAAGCCACTCTCTCTCTATCGCACTACCTCGCCTATATATATATACACACATCCCACAGCCATCGCATTATACAGACTCGCAAAAGGAAGCCGAGCCCGTATATATGCGCGCACAAAGAGCAGCCAGATCGAGAAACCGCAGATACGTTCGGCTCTCGGGAGATGCGCGCTTGCATACATATAGAGAGAGAGGAGGAGCACGCGGGGGCATCGGTCGGGGCCGTATAGTCTTATATAGGTATTTTTTTCCCTCCTCGCCGATCGCTTTCTTGCTCACTTGCGGGGGGATCGCTTGGCTTGCTTACTTGCGCGCGCACGCACACGTATCGGCTTACCCGCGGATCAAAATAACGAAGGTATGAGGGAAATCGAACCGTCTTTGGCTGCATATACGTGCGGACGATCCTGGGCGTCGATATGTACGCGAGGGAGAGAGAGAAGCGATGAGAGACGAGAGAGTTTTCAGCGAGCGGGGTAATTAAACGGTTTCTTTAGCGCGAGAGGAGATTGAAATTTTATGGGAGAGGATGATGGCTTCGTTATAAGTGGATGCCTAAATTTGGACGGGTTACGAGAGCGGACGGCTCATTGAGAAATGCAATTAGAGCGATACCGAGGCCGAGAGCCTGAAATTCAGATGTTCGATTTCCATTTACGCGCGCCCGATCGCTGTCGCTGATTATGTTTCGCGGCTTGTTAATAAAAGTACGTATGCTGCCGGATTGTGTATGAATGTCGCTTCGTTATGAAAAAATAATCTGCTCGGGTTTTTAAGGTAGCGGAAATTTTTTATCGCTTTCGGTTGAAATATTAAAGTACTTTTTTTCGAAAATGGAAGTGAGCTTTACTTGTTCATTTAGAAATTCTGCTTCTTGTGGCTGGAATGCAGTAAGGAAATATTCGGTGGATTTGAAAACGATGTTTGAATAAATAAATGCTATTTTGATAAAAATCTTTACATTACAATGAAAATTGACTTTAAGAGCTGAAACATACGAGAGCGATTCCAATCTTAACGTTTAAGATGATTCGCAGTCGATAATAAAGTTTATGCTTTCCGTCCTTGAGATCGTGCGATTGATTCCAAGGGTAAAATATTTTTTCCAATTCATCTTTATTTAAAATTTTATTTTGAAATAATATTGAGTGAAATTTAAACAATTTTTGTTGTGTATTTCGATTATTTAAACAAAATAGCTTAATAACGTAAAATATTAAAAACAAGAAATAGAAAATCATGTAGTAAATGGATTAGAATGCGTAAGAGTAAAAAGAAAAGAAAAAAGCAAAATAATTTGTTAAATGAATCAAACTGAGCAGTGCCCTATCAAACCAAACAAAACGTTCCATTCCTCATTTAATTCTCACCAGAAAAACTTCACCGAAGCCAACAAAAATTTTTTCTCCTTAAGGACATCTAATAATTACACGAACTGTCATATTCTCAAAAACGACCTCAAACCCCTCTCCTGAGTACACAGGAACGTCCTTCGCATTACCATAAGAACACTCGAGTGTCGCGCACTCGCGTTTCTCTCTCAAGCGGCTTTGCCCAAGCAATTTTTACCCACGCACGAATTCCTCCTGCCAATATTTGCCGACCAAAGCAAAAAAAAGACGAAAACTCTCTCACGCACGCGACTCTATCCTCCTTAGAAAAAAAAGCGAAGAGAAAAAAAAAATGTGAAAATGTACGTGCAACCGCTGCGCTCGGTAGGTACACACAACCCCGTCGTGAGCGGGCGGATTAATAATAAATCAACGCATATATCTCGAGCGCTCGCTGATCAAAGGCGGCTGTTTCTCTCTCTCCTCCGCCTCCTTCTTCCTCTCTTCTTCCAGCGCGTATATATACGTATACACACATGCGCACTGGGCGAGCTCGCAGTAGGGTAAATAAAAATATCCGGTCGCGCTGGTATATATACGCGGCGGCGCAAGTAGCCAAGCTGGGGGCGCCGATCGACGCGCGGTCATTACCATAATTTGTATATGAGTACCACCTGGAATACGGTGGCCGCGCTTGGTCAATGCGTCCTCGTCTCTCCTTCTCTCTCTCTCTTCCTTTCTTCTTTTTCAAAGAGAGCTATAGGTACACGCGCGCATAAGATTATAGCGGTATGCGCTGCCATAGTATATATAAAGGAGGCTGTGTAGCGAGATGACCAAAGACAGAGTAAGGGTTCGGCAAGATGCGTGATCTTCTTTTCTCGAGTGTTAAGAGGTGGTAGTGGTGAGTTTTACGTTGGTTTTCTTTTTTGGAGCAGACTTTTTGTTGGACGCTTTTTTCTTGGTTGGAGGACGTGAATTTGTCTTGTGTTCGGAGGCGATGATCCTAGGGTGTTTTCTTTGCTGGGCTTGGTTCCTCGTTAGTGGGTTGGATTTTGTTTTTCCGGCAGTTTTTCATGCAAATCTTTGGTATCGTTGAGTTGTTTTTGACCATTGCGAGACTGGCGTTTAATAATTAAAAAAAATTTTTTATTAACATAAGTGACTAAAGTAATTTACTTTACGGAAGGCACATAATGTATATGTATTTTTTATAAACGTTTCTTCTCGTGACGTCAGCTCTCTTAATTTGTACGCGTGTATAATTTACACGCAAATATGAAGGTTAAAGCGATTAATTTTAAATCAGATAAGGTCGGCTGAGAAGTAATTTTTGTATATATGCCCATATCCATGCTCTCTTTTTCGATCCATTATTCAGTATCCGTGCATTCTGCAAAAAAGCTCAAAACCAATAGACATAGATACATAAAATTAGCTTCAATCAAAATTTATAAATAATAGCCTTATCAGAACTATATCAGTTTATTCCAAAGCAGCAGATACGAGCCGTAAAATCCGCACATAATTATTCGTAATCAATTAACCGGGCATTCTTTCGATCTCGTTCCACGGCTATCTCCAACATCCAGAGACTCCGAAGAGAAAAAAAAACCTACAACATGAAACATTGTACGGCAGCTTAATCATTCGCGATTGAATTCGAAAAAAAACAATAATCCAGCCTCTAGCACTGGACAGCGCTCAATAAAAGAGCCGAGCGAGAGCTCGTCTCTCGCCGTTAAAGCATCTATTATCCATTCATTAACTATCTGCGACCATATTTCACACACCCCTCATTTCCAGCGAGTGAAAGCACGCATAATTCAACATTAAAGCCACTCTTTATCGCTCCCCTGGACTATTATTCACCTCCAGTCCAGTCTCTTCTATGCACACACACACGCACGCACATGGACAGACACATCTCAGTGCTCGGACATAACCGTCCCTCTCCGTCGCACTCGAAAGCAAAGTACTTAATTTTGGAAATTTCATCGAGCGGCCGATTTAATCGATACGCCGCGGCCGTCTTGACACTTTCGCGGCCCGCGCGCGCGCTCGAAGCAGCGAATGAGCGTAATTATAAAGTAAGAGCAAGGCTGGGGCCACGCCCTGTCTCCGCGTCCTTCTCCCTCTCTCTCTCTATATCTCTCCTTTTCTCGGCCGTTTTATCGGCTTCTCCTACCTCTCTCGATAAGCCGCGCCTCTCTTTTCGTCTCTCCTCTCGTTCTCTCCTTCGCTCGTATGTACATATATATATGTATATAGTGATAGCTGCGCGCTCTGGGCTCTGGCACTTGTTGCTGCTGCCACCATCGCTTGGGAGAACGTTCGACGTTGATATATATAAATTTTAACGCCTGGGGGACACTCGGAGATTTTCGTCCTGCTCCTTCTAGATGTTTATTTTCGAGGCCTTGAAATCCTGCTAAAACTGTTGGATAAATTGCCTGATTTCTCGCGGAATTTATGACGCTAAGGTAATGCTTATAAGCCAGTAGTAAATCACGCGTTTCTTTTTTATCGCGCGCAGGCTGCCCTTCGGGACTTCCTTTTTAAATTAAGTCCTGTTAAGTATGTATGTGCGTAAGGACTTTTCCTTTTCTTCACTCACAGCAAAATTGAAAAGACACAGCTAAAAGCCACTAATAAATAGTTTTTATCCCAAAACCCGTTCTCCAATTCGCTACTCCACGCGCATCCGGGTGTACTCTTTTCAAAAAACCCTCTCTCCTCTTTTCCAGAAAACACGCCGCAGCTACAAAACTCTCGCAATGCAACGCACACCTGCACGTATACACACACACACACATACAGCTCAGTTTTCCTGAATCGAGCTGGCCGCTCACGCAGCTTACCTACACGAAAGTGAAAACTCGCGGCGCACGCGCCTGGCTAGCTCCCGATGAAAACCTCTTTCCTTTTCGCCGTAATTGCTAATCGATCGATGCTAATGATACGTTCGGTGCGTCGCTGCTCCGCGCTTTTCTCGCTCTTTTTTTTGCCCCTCCATCCTCCGCGGTAGCCGTTAAGCGCGAGATTGGGATTATAAATGCTCGACGGCGAGCGCGCTTTTTCTCGGCAGCCCGGAATATTTTTGCATTCCGAATGAGTCTTTAAATCTTTGGTTATTACCGAGTTTTTTGTCCGCGCGTTATAAACGGCGCAAAATCGCGCGCGAGCGCGCGCTTTCGTTTTATTCTCGTTGGGACAAAAAGTGTCGCCGCAAAGGCGCGACGACGATGTTTACGTAAAACGAGGAATTTAGCCGGCGGTATAAGCGGTGATTAATAAAATTGAGGATTAATAGTTTTGCGCGCGGTTCTTTTTATTCTTATCGATATCGACTTATTACGGCTATTTGGAATCGCTCTAAATTATCCGCACTTTTGAAACATTTATGTAATTCTATTTGGCTCGCTGGATTTCTTTTAAATATCGCGCTTTGCTTAACGGTTTGCTTATATCCTGTAAGAATTAACAATATTTTTCTCGGAATATTTAACCCAATGGCAAACACGATAATTGAAGCGCGCGCACGTGGATCGAATCTCGTGATGAAAATATGAAATTTAATTCTCCGTATCTTGGCATCTCTCAAAAAAGCAACAAGAATAATAAGCTCGTATCCTTCTGACCCTAATTAAATCGATTCGCTTACGCACGAAATAATCAGCTTTATCGAAGCTACACAATCTGCTGCCAAGGCGAAGCGATACCCCAGCCATAACAAGGAAATGAAGCTGTTTACCCAAACGGCTTAAACATTTTCTCGAGTACACGCGAACCAGCGACAATTTCCTCAGCTCCGACTTTTATTTCCACCCTTCTATCCAGCGACTCATTCGGATAAAGTAGTCCGGCTTATGCGCGATAATAAATATCCGCGCCTTATCGGGCCGGCCGAGAGAAGAGCAGCGAACGAGCCGGCGAACTATCTCTCTTACCCCGCTCGAGCAGATAGAGTTGTCGTTGTTTTCGCGGAGGCAGAAGCAGCTGCGCGCGAATAAGAAATTCCCGCCTCCTCCTCCTCGAGAGCCGAGACACATCCGTGCAGGCGGGAGGCTGGGATAAGCGGGGATCGAGATTAGCCGAGCGCGATTTCCCGACTGCGGGAGAGCCGTTGCCAGCTGCGAGCTCGCGTGGCTCTGGCAAGGAGAGGCTCGAGTGGATAATGAGGTATAAGGGAGCAATCGAAGGGAAGACTGATTGTCGGCTTAATCTGATCTGATTGTTGTTAATTTAATGGAGATTTTTTTTGAGAGGCCGATGCTAATTTGCTCGGGAGCGGATTTTAACGAGGTGATTTTCGAAAAATTCCCGGGATGTTTATGCGCGGAGGTATATAAGAGGAGGAGGAGAAAGAAAAGCGAAGAAGCCGAGGAGTAACGAGCGGATCAATATAAATACTGTGCATTCCAATAACCTTGTTAGTTACATTCGCGCGGCATAAGCGATTATAAAATACCGTAGCTCGTATAATTTAACAGCCGGGCGAAAGAAAAAAATCATTATGTTTATATAGTTCATATAAACCAGTTCCCCCCCTCGAGATTTATACTATTATCCAAATAAACAAGTGGAGCGAGAAAAAGCCCTCTGTTTTATTAGTGCAACAAAATTTTATATTTATTCTCCGGACGCTTATAACTATTGCTCGCGCTCTCTCTCTCTCTTTCAGCCAAGACAGAGATGAAGCGATCTTGGAGCCCGGCTAATCGGATATCACCTCGGCGGGAGAGAGATAGAGCAAGGAGAGGCGAGGCGAGCCGAGGCGAGATAGCGATCGTCGACTTTGTGTTTCCTTATCGGGGTAGGCCGGGCAATTAAATAAGTCATGTCTCCCGAGCCCGTGGCGGAACTGTAACAGCAAATTGTATTGGATAGCCCGTCAGCGCTGTACATCTTGTAAGTCTCTCCGCGAGCCGGCCGAGATTCTCGTCTTATAGAGGCGGGAAATTTGTTTTTGCTCAAGTTTCCAGCGAGCGACTGTGATAAGTCAGCCCATGACTTTTCTTACTTTTTTGCTTTAGGTTTTTCGTTTTTTGCTTTTTTGTCGTTCGGGATTTTCCGTGAAAATTGTTATTGCTTCGACGCTGGAAGCGGTTGGTATACTTGGGGGGATATTGCGCTCGTTTGGACGGATAATTTGCATTATTGATTTTAACGGTAGATTAAATTCATTTTTATGGAGTCGCTGAATCGGATTAAATAACTGATTAACTGTAATTACAGACTATTTTGCCTGGCGATTATAATTTTTTTATGAACCTAGATTTTCGACTTACGAGCGCAACCTTCAACTCTGCTCGACTGGTTCTATAGCGGCTCTAGTAATAAGTTTACACGTATAAAAATATCTTGTTCGTAAAAAAAACGCTTAGAGGCTATTAATAGAATTTGATTGCAAACTAGATTCATCATTTTAAGTGGCTAATAAAGTTATTTGCATTCGGTGCGTTCCTGATGCTAGTAGATAATGCCGGGATTGGGCGGACGGTTAAATCGTTTCCAGCGGCGTTAAGAAGACGGCGATAATTAAAAACTACTATCCGCAATAAAAAATGATTTAGTAATAATAAATAAACACAGGTACGAGCTACGTAAGCTACAAGAGAATTCAATTTATCGAAACGTCAGCGTGGCCAATTACCTTGGCGCAGCTTCAACACTCTGTAAACACCAAGTTACTCAGCAACAACTCGCTACTCTAATTACGAAGATCTTGAAGAAGACAACGTAAGCAGCAATGAAGTGACTCGGGCTCGCCGGACAAAGAGCCAGCGAGAAGAAGCCGCTTAGTCGATTACCTTAACAATCTCTCTAAAAGAGCTTAAAAACCAACAATTACGCTCGCCTCTCTGGGTAAATAAATCGGCCGGCAGCCATTCATTTCCTAAGTACGCCAATCAGACAGACCGAAAAATCCAGCCGACTCTCCTCTAACGCAGAGCGAGCGAGAACAAACAACGTCTTTGCGCGTAAAATTTTCATAACGCCATTATCGCCGCTCGTAAATCCGTAATCGACGATTACCCGCAATCGCATAATGGCAGCAGGCCGCGAATATAAATGATTAGCGCTCGGCGAAACGGCTCGGGCTCGCGCGGAGCGTATCATTATTTGGCTCGCGCTCGCGCCCCGAGATTTATTGGCATTCCAGCGCCGACTGACGCAAGTACCTTTAGAACGCGCAGCGCGAGAGACTATATATAATCGCGCTCGCGGTACGTAGGCGAGCTTCTGCGCGAAAATAGCCGAGTTTAAGGGATATCGCCACGGGTGCTTTTCATGCCAGCAGAGAGCGAGTGAGATAAGCTGCGCTGTTAGCGTGTGTATGGCTGGACACGTGCTTTAATTCTGACCGATTGTATTCTTTGGCTTGGGAGAATGTGGATTGAGACGAAGGGGGAGTTGGCTCCGGTCACGGATGGCTTGAGACAGTATTTCACGATTCGATTTCACGCCAAGATGCGATCGCTCGATGATGTCGTTTGTAGGGCGATTTTTAGCTTTTTCAGGCCCGTGAGCTGGTACAGCGGAAAAGTTTCGACTCCTTCGAGATGTAAATTTGTAGCTTTGTTGCGCAACGGCTTCGGATCGATTCTGTATCTCGGCGCTCGGCGCTGCTTATTACGCAATTTTTATCGGAGATCGGCTTGGCGTGTCCGTCGTGGAGAACAGCCTCGATGTAATTGAAATCGGCCGAAAGTTTTCGATTAAGAAAAGACCCTTTCCTCTCAGGCGTACACGCCTCTGTCAAAATCAAAAACAACACACAACACCACGCAGAAAAAGGGCGATTCCCACTCTCTTCCACAAAAACAGCCATCCATCTGCACTCCAGACACCGTTGGTCTAGCCATATACCAGCGAGAGACAAAAAAGCACGCGAGGAGCCACTCGTCCAAAGAAAATCAATCGTCCTTTTCCTTCAACGCCGATTCTCAGAATCCGCTCTTGATCCTCGTGTGCGCGCGCGCGTATGGTTACGGGTACTCCTATAGGCTATCCGTCGTACGTGGCGAAGCGTCGAGAGAGTGAGAGCTACGTGAGCGTATGTAACGCGAGAGGCTCGTTATATGCGTGTACGTGCGCGCGCAGGTGAACGAGACCGAGCTCCGATTGATGATTACGATCGCGCTGAGGGAACCAAGAGGGGCTGGATAGCTGCGAAAAAGGGAGGATCGGGTAGGTAGGCCGATGCTATCGTGCTTGAAGAGCGTTTAATTGTGTAATTAAAAATGATGTAATTGTCGTTGTCGCGCTTCGCCGAGCGCTTAGCTTACGTAAGCTTTGTGAATTGTGCGACTGCAGCGGGGGATCTTTATGTGGCTGCATAAACGAGCGTGTGTCTTACTTTATTAATAAGACGTTCGACAGCACGCAGTCTTACCCCAACAATCCGACACGCTCCGCTCGAGCAATCCGAATTATGACATAATTCGCAACAACAACAACACTCGCGCATTATTCAACCGGCCGCAAAAACTTTCACTCGCATCCTTCCCCTTGAAAAAAAGTCCCTTAATTGCCCTCCCGAAATCCAGACCGAGAAAACGTAATTGTCTCGAGCTACTATATAGCCGCTTCGCCACGTCTCGAGAGTAAAAAAAAAGGAGCGCTCGGAATGCGACGACGAGGTAGCTCGCGCGCGCCAGCCGTATAGGAAGCTTTCTCCGCGCATATCTCGAGTAGTGTTCGTATATACAGCGGAGAGAGAATTGGTGAATGTATGTATATAGGTGGGTGCGCGTAAGTAGACGGCAGTGAGTGTCCGGTGTCCGGTGTCGATGTCGGTGTCTCCTTTCTCTCCCCGATGCAGCCTCCCCTTTCATCGAGCCCGTGTATTATACGTACTTACAGTCGGAGCGTGCACTCGACTGGTACTTGCGAGGGAATATTGTTGTGTGTAAGGTTGAGAGTTGAGAGGGTTCTGCTTTACTTAAACGATGCGGGCAAAGTCGAGTGGCGACGTTTTCGTTTAAAAGAGAAACAATGTCATTGATTTTCTATTAGCGCAATAACGTATCGCTTCGACTGCATCGACTACAAACTATATACCTCATAGCGAAAATTTCCAGCTTCCTCTGAAACTCAACGAAATCGCTCCTCTAACCACTATCCTTCCATAACAAGCCCATTCATAACGTTCGGCATATCCCGAGCTCCTATACATACACGCATAATCACGGCCCGCTATCAGATCAGCGCTCGGACAATTTGCCAAAGCGACTTCCCCTTAACACGGACGCGCGTACGCATACGCGCGCATTCCGCTCGTTAATTTACAAGCGCGCAATACTCGCTCTCTCGAGAAAGTCTCTCGTCGGGCGCGCACGCGACGCGCTCGTTATACATATCCACAGCGTCGTTCAATTTCATCGATAGACTAGACGCTTCTCTTTTTTTTCCTTTTTTTTTGTTGCGGAGCTTACGGAAGAAAGGAGCGCGAGGTATAGAGGCAAAAGGAGAGCGAAAACGCTTATACAGCCGTTAGAGCTAAGCGAGCCCGAGCTCTCGTGTATTTATACTATATATCTCTCCGTCTCCGTCTACTTGGCTCGAAGCAACAACTCGCGCCGCCGCCGCCGCACGACCCGCGGTGTAAGCAAAGCAAACGACCTTCCGTGGAATCTGGACAACCTGTCTGCACCGCCCGCCGCCGCCGCCGCCGCTCTCTGACTTCTCTCTCTCTCTCTCTCTCTCTCTCCGCAGACCAGATCTTTGCAGTGCTCTCCTCCTCTCTAACTCACTCTCTCTCTCTCTCTCTCTCTCTCTCTCTCTCCTCTTCTTTCTCGTTCCGTTTCCGAGGATCTCCCGAGCGAGCGGTAGTAGTATAAGCGGCGCATCGAAGAAGCGTGCTCTTCTGCCCCTCTTATTACATCAACCCCGTTCGCCAAGATCATATACCAGTCCCTGCCTCTCCCTCCCTCTCTCTCTCTTTCTTTCAGCCGGCCTACGCCGAGGAGGACTAGTGTACCGTTACAATACCCGTCTCGCTTCTTCCCCCGCCCCCGCGCGCGCACACCTATATATGCTTATAGAAGAACCGGGCCCTGCTGCCACTGCGCTACTGCTCTCCGAAAAGTCGTCCGGATTGTCCGGAAGCCCTCCCCCCTCCTCCACCCCGGCAGAGGAGGAGGAGTAGCGGGCGCGTGCCGCGAGAGAAGTTCATCAGGTTTTGCCGTTTCGCGCACGCTCAAGCATATACCGGCTCTCTCTCTCTCTCTCTCTCTCTCTCTCTCTGATGGCATTGACGCGCCCCCGAGCTCTCTTTTGTTGTGCTTACGTATAGAGCGCCGCTTCTTTCTGCACGCGCCTGCTGCTGCAGGCCAACGGTATATATATATATACAGCACCACGATGATTCGCGCTTTTTACGAGCGCGCAGGCAGCTCTCCTTTTCTTTTTCACTCCTTTGCGGTTGGAAGCTCCGCGCACTCCTTTTATCACTTTGCGCCGCGTTAACAAGCCTTTTGTCTAGTCGCGGCTTTTTGCCCTGCTGCAGGCCGTTTTTGTCCCGGTTAATGGACGGTATAGAGGAGGACTCGCCAGGGCTTTTTGTGAGCGTTCGGGGAAATTCGATCGACTTTGTTTGTATTCGCTTAATGGCGAGGTTTCCGAGCCGATTTTTTTAATCTCATTTCGGGGATCGGTTTTTGCTGCGGCTTAATGACGAGTGATTAAGCTAAGGAACACGGCTAATGAGCGGACTTTTTACCGGGCCGACCGCCTCGCGGCCAGCGCGCTCCCCGCCTCGTATTTCATTTTTTACGATTATTAAGACTGAAAATTGAAAGTAAACCTTAATTATTTTCGCCGGAGTACAAAGGTAATTTGATTTTTCGTAATGATGCTCTCTACGATTGTTGAGAATTTCATTTTTCTGATTTATGGCCTCGTTAAAAAACTATGTTGATCAGTATTTAATACAGGCCTGTCCGCGAGATTCAGCAAGTAGTTACAGAATAACTGGCCAGCCATCCTCTTTATTCACCTTGGATTTATTTTGTTTTTTCAATCTCTTCTTGGAAGAGGGATTAGATCCACAGACATAAAGTCACTTCACTTTTTTACGATTCACTGCCTAATCCTAGTTTCATCAATCAATAAAATCTAGCATCCAATTCCGCTTTTTAAAGCTTCATAGTACAGACAAAAAAGAATAATTAACGAACACTGAGAGTGCGATATTATCAAATCATAAAAAAACTATCCACTCATCAAAGCCGATAACGTCAGCATTAAACCATTATTTAACAAAACAAAATCTGCAATAAATATTTCCTAGCAAACGTAATACTAACGTATAACAAAAGGCGTAGCAAGGAGCGCATCGCACCTCTGACTGCTTGTTCGCGCAGCAATCGGAATCTTTTTCGGCGCATAAACCACAGGCGAGCTACGTCAAAGCGCGCGCGATTTGAGAAAAAAAGGACGAAGAGAGCCGGACTTGGAAGAAAACATCCGATAAGGAAAAAAACTGGGGAAGGAGAAAAAGAAGAGATCGCGATTTTCAGAGTCCTTGGAGCGAGCGAGCCCGCGCGATTCGCGCGTGCGCGGGCAAGATTTAAGGCCCGAAATCCCATGGCCAATTACAGCCGCATCATTTCTATTTTAGGGCTTTGAATGAATCATGGGTCGAGCGTTAATCGGGCCGCGAACGCCGCGCGATGATGCTTCCTCCTTTTTTTTCCTTCTTTTTTCTCTCCGAATCGTCTTCGTCGTTGACTAACGTTTATTGCCTCTCTCTCTCTGTCTCCTTCCTCGATTCGTTCCTCGGATTCCAGCGTCTTTTCTCACTTCTCTCTATCGAATTTCGGCCTTACGCACGTCCCCCTCGCTTTCTGTCTCTTTTCTCCAAATCGGACTTTTTACGACTCGACATCCAAAGGCCAATGGGATAGCATCGAGAGTAGGTATATACGGAATTTCGTTCCTCTCCCAGGGACGCGAGAGAGGCGAGAGAGGCGATAAAGATACGGACGAGATGTGCCTACGTTTTTCTCTGTAATGCGACCTAATGTGGGACGGAGCGCGATCATCGACTCTCTATCTCTCTCCCTTTTTACCTTCTTCGCTGCGCTATCAAAACACTCGGGGCTCAAGAGATACCGGCTATATAGCCGCGGAGTGCTGCGCCGATTTTTTTTTCGTTGAGTCCGGCGCCTTTTTGTTTCTTATACTATATATACACTTCTGACTGGGTGCGCGCCTCGAGTTTTCATGCGCGCGATTCTTTATATAGGAACGAATGTATTTGCATAATTTAAGGCTGATGCTTGTTTTTTCGACTTTTGTTTCGCGCAAACGTTACATATATCATAACTTTTATTATTGCGAAATGTTGCGCGAGCTGGGAAAAAAAAGAGAGGGAACGGACGTCTCGCTAATTTATGTTAAATCTTTGCCTGATCCCTCGCGGCGCGCACGTCAACGTCGCGCGGACGCGCAATAAAAATGTAGCTGAATTATCAAGAGCCGAGCTGCAGAGTTTTATGACAGGAAAGTGTAAGTCCGCGTGGGACACCTGTGAAAATCTCCCGTGTAAAGATACATTTGGAATAAATTAAGCTTTTTCGAAATATGGGATTTACAAAAATTATAAAAGTTTAATTTAGTTTTGAAAAATTGTGGCCGAATGATTAATTATTCATGAATGCGGGTTGTGTACGCGGCAAAGATCATTTTTTTTCTTTAAACATTACGTGTCAACTATGTAATGGTAAAAAGCACCGAGACTCATGTATAATTGAAAATCCGCGAGACCATTAACAAGATTAATTTTTCAAATTAGTGTAGCATATTTTACATGAAAATTGTTTTTAATTCAATTTAACGTTATTCCCATTTTTCTCAAACTTATCGTATAATCGAATCTTACATTTTTAAGGTGCACTTTTGAAAACCAGCCAGGGCATTTCGGCGATTCAACGACCTCATTGTTCGGCAGCTCGATTCCGCCGAACACAACAAAACCAATCGATACGGAGCCTTTTTCTTGACGCAACAATGACTCGTTACCGCCGGCCAAGAATCTCCATCTCGCAGGCGCGATACGCAGCCTCGCCAAACCCCCCGCACATTCAATAAACCGAGATCGACATTTTGCGCTAAAACGCGACAATTTATGCGATTACACAGCTCGCGCGAATCGAGTAAACAATGGGCCCCGCGCATAATTCCGCATAAATCGCCGCTACCTTGCGACACGCGCGCGTGTACACAGACAAAAACAGACAGCAACACACACGGAGGCGAAGTAGAGCCAGGGAAATCGCTCGGAAACATCGGGTAATTGCGCGGCATTAAGTCAGTCGGGGGCCCCGCGTTAAAAGGTGTTATTACGCGTAACCGACGTTCGAAATCACGTAAGCTCGTTTTTTTTTCTCCTCGATATATCGCGAGAGGCCCGTTTGAACAAGATCGATCGCGGCGTCGCGACTGCTCGCGCCCGAGTAGCGCGAATAATCATTACCTATACCAGCTTATACGGCGTATATAAGCAAGAGCGAGAGATCGTAATCGATATGGTCGCAAGCGCGAGCTCGCTTGCTCGATAAGTACGCGTGTGCTCGCTGTGGCTACTTATTTTTTTTTTTCTTCGTTGGTGGATTTTTTTTTGCGAGCGCTTTTTCGAGGTGTTTTCAGCGCGGTTTCGAATTTATGGTGTGGATTTTCTGTGGGTTCGTTTTTGGGGGGAGGCGGGGAAATTTATTGTCAATGCGGTTAGGTTGATTGGAGGGAGATTTCTGTTTTATACAATCTTGCCGGCGATACGCGGATTTTACGATTGTACACGTGTCTTTTCCGCGTACATTAAGCTCTAAACATTACAAAATCGATATTTTTCCGGGCGGTTTTACAGCCGGGTAGTTGGCGGAGTAATGAGCGTAAAGTTTTACAGTATGGGACTTTTAATCGGAGCAACGATAGTTTTAGAAACTTGGATCTATACGTTTTTAGCAGTAGATACCAAGTTATTTTAAATGTAATAAAACTTTTACGTTCACTTCAAAATGGTCGCAAAAAAAGTTTAGATGCTGATTTCTTCAATTTCGAAAATCAATTTGGAATTTCTAAGACTTGAATGCCAGACTGAATCGTTAGGATTAATATAACCGACGTAAACAAAGAGTAATGAACCTAAACCACCTTATAATTTATTCTGATCCGCACTTACTATACACACAACCTAAATATGCCCATTCCAAAAACGTCAAACAGAAGTAACAAACGTCCTCAAAGAGAAAACACATATAGCCAAAGAACAGCCTCCGAACAATTATAAAATTACTCCCATCGCGTCCTCGCGCGCGCGACATGTTGGCTTAATTATCCAATTACTGTCAATAACCTCGCGGAGGATGAAAAAGAAATAAGAGAAAAGAAAGTGCGCGCCGCGCGAATTCCACAATCAAATACCGACAACGGCGAGGAGATAAAAAAAAAAAAGAAATTAAGAAGGAAGGAGAGCGAGCGAGTTCAATCATCCAACCTGAACGTCTACGCTAACAAAAACACGTGGAGCGAAAAGTGCGGCGCGCAACGCGAAATTATTCATTGCGCGTAATTAATACATACGAGCTGCGGGGGTATACGCATACGTAAACGGAGGAGGAAAAGCAGTTTAATAATGTGTATATGAGTTGTGGCGTGTGACGTATGTACATTGCGCTCAGGTGAATTTGTCGGGAGGATTTCCTAGTGATTTTGTGATGCATATACACGGAGTAATCCATGTCGATTCGTGTAGTCGAGAGCTTTTCAGTAGGCAGCTTGAGTTTCATGCGGTGCATTATGTAGATTTTGACGAACAAATTGCTTCGGCGAAAGAAGTCTTTAACCCACGATTTTTCATTATAATGATAGTAGGAAATTCGCAAAAAAACGCTCGGCTAATCGTCCCGAGAGCCTATACGTAAAAAAAATCCAACTTTCGAAAGAAAAAAAATCAGTAGTGCAGCTCAAAAATTAACCATACCTTTCGGGCGCGCACAAGACCCTTCAAACTTCACAAAGCCCCGTAACAATTTTAATTTGCAACCGTCCGATTTGACACGGAATACATCGTATATACACACTTGCACGCACACAGAGCCGCGCGGGCAGCGCGGCGAGACGTGTAATTTTGCAGCGGGGAGCGAAGGAGGAAGGCTATACTCGTTCGTGCCCCCGTTACCGCCTTCTTCTCTCTCTCTCTTACTCTCCTTGCTTATATTTTTTTATTTTTCATCTCAGCGCGGCCCTCGGACACGGACGCGAAATAATCTCCTTCTGTTTCTTTCGGCCGGCCAGCGCAGCGCGCATTATAATATGCTCTCCCCCCTCCGTCTGGGGGCCATGTTTCGCTTGTGAGAAAAATACGCCGCGCTGCGGTGCGCGCTGCAAACCGATCGTTTACTTTTGCCCGATATTTGCATCGCGGTTTTCGGGCTTGATTTTACGATGTTTTGAGGCGTTCTTTTTTTTTTGTTTTTTGACGAAAGTGTCGAGTATTGTTTTAAGATGGGATGATTACGCGGCGGGGGAAGGTATAAGAGACGAGGCGGATTTGGGAATTTTAATTTGAAAACGCGTAGAGGAGGATGTGTTCGTTGAGGCTTTTTGTGTTTGGGTAATGGATTTTTGATTTACTCATTCGACTCGCGATTAAAATGAAAAATTATCCGCGCTCAGGAATTAGCATAAAATAACCATTATTCCGGGCCGACGTGACGCTCGATACATAATTAATTCGCTTTAACCGGAGAAGTAAATTAATACGCCTCATACGATAAGCATTTTAATCTCTGACCCTTTCAACAAAAAATCTTTCAATACCTTCGCCTACATCCTTGCTATTCGAACGAAAAATAAACAATCGCATCCTTTAATGGATCTAACAACGAAAATCTATAAATTTCGATAGCCAAAACGCCAGCGCAGACGTCTCCGAGCGCAAATAAAGGATGCTTTATCGTAGGAGTGGACCAGCCAGGGGGAGCGAATAAACGGCCATTTTGACTCGCCGGCCGGCGACACGAGTGGGTGTGTGCATATATAGCACCCATGTCGTCTTACTCTCTTTCGTTGGCGCGCTACCTACACACAAGCTAGCGTTTTCGAACGTCCGTTTACCTCGCGCCTGCCGAGATGCAACAGCAAATCGAGCCGAGTACATCTTATACTTTGTACTTCACGGCTTTTCTCGCTTAATAAGAGAGCAGCCAGTTTGCGAGGATCGCCGACCGGCGCATCAAGGTAATTAGGAAAGCCGTCGAGAACTCGTGTTAATGATTTTTTGCAGCGGAATCAATTATTTGAAAAGTAAAAAAAAGGAAGGAGAGCGGGCGCGGCCGTAAAATAAAAGTGTTTCATCAATAAAAAGCTCGGACGTTAATAACGAGCGACAAATTTAATTGAAAAAAAATAAGACTATACTTGTTTATCCGATGAAAAATCCACCGCAAAGAGATCGCTCGCCCGCGATATCGTTTGCCGCGCGCAAAATGTAAATTGGACCTCGGAGAGCGAGCGGACGAAAAAGAAGGAAAAAAAAGCGCAGCTCGGATCTTGACCACAAGAATCAGGCCAAAGCACGCGAGAGAGAGAGAAAAGGAAGGCGAGAAGGCCGGATCGAAGGAGAGAGAGGGAGAGCAGGATGAAAAAATGGACGACGACCGAATCACGAAATTCGCGCTCGCGCTTTCGTTTCCGGCACAATAATCGCAATCCCGTATGCGTATACATACATACACACATATATATATATATATATATATATATATATATACCTTCGCTCGCGCTAATAAGCGAGCGACTCGCGTGTACTTTTACAAAGACACGTGCGTATAAGATACGCAGCGCCGAGCGTCGTACACGCGGTCATTATGCCGAGTTATAAATGTAGGAATGCCCCCCTTAAGGGGGAGATCTGTCAAATAAATAATTCTCGAGCGAGCAAAAAGCCTCTCTGCCTGCGCGGGTATAGTGACGTCACTTATACATATCGGAGAGCCAGCGTCCGAAAAGACTATTATTACAGTGGAATACGAATCGCTCGGGCTCGATTGAGCGAGAGAAAAAAAGCCGCGGCTTCTACCTATATATACACACTCCATAGATACATCGAGGCGGGGAGACGGAGATAAGGTGACGCGGGCCGATATTTATGCGGAAACGCCGTTACCTTCCTGCTTATCTCGCATCTCGCCGCTCGCGCTAGCTATTATCCTCTAAGCGCTCGCGCTTTATAATAATCCAGCGCGCGGGAAAATTGAAAATTTTATTGGCTTTGTTCGGCCGATTTTTTTCATAATATTAACCAGACCTGCGTCTGCGTATATACACGTATATACATAAGCGCGCGTTTGACTTTATCGTTTTCTCTCGGGGGCGCAATTGTGCGAGCCCGCGCGCACGTGTTGTAATCGCGCTCGCGGAAGGCGATAATGGGCTCGCGCCACATTTTAGCCGGCTTTACGATTTCCCGCAATTACGCGCTGCTTTTTATATACAAGCCCGGGATATTTAAAGCCGGGCTTTTCAATAAAACAATGACCGGAGCCGATAATAAGGCCCTTAGCCGAATGTCGCTCGGCACTCTGTGTGTGGATACGTTCGGAGATTTTTCGCGATAAGAGCGAGGATTTTCTGGACGTTTAAAAGGTTTTTGCGGTCCCGGCAGATAAAAAGGAGAAAAATCCAAAGGCGTAATGTAGCGCCGAGTTATACTCGCGTTGTCTGGAATGTTTCGGTTTACACGTGTTCGGCTCTTTATTAATTTAAGGCGAGCGCGTACTACATTTAAATTGCGGCAGCGAGCGCGGCTAATTTTCGAGCGCGCGCGGCCTTTTCAAAATTCAAAGTCGCGCGCGGAACCGAGTGAAAGTACATAATTGCCGTTATATAGATTATTAATTTGCGGAAAAACGATTACGTGAAAAATCGAGCGATAAAACGGTTATAAAGCGGCCTTATAGAACGTAACACAATAACGATATTTCATCAGCAAAATAATGAATGTATATACTGTAAAGAGGCGCGCTCGGTGCTCTCCCTTCCGTCAATTTCAGTTGGCGAGCGCGCGGTCTTTCTCATTAACTAAAGACCCGGCGCATTTCTCAAATCGAAATCAATTCTTTACAGTTGGAAGATTACAGTTTGCTCGGCTGAGCACAAAGGCCGAATAAATCAAGTGAGCGACGTTAAAGCTACAGCGTAAACCTTTTTGCGTGTTTGCGTTATCTGCTTTTCGGGTAATAAATTTGGTGGCTGGTACAATTCAATGCGCGTGTCTGTGGATGTGGAGTTCGGGGGGGGGGGGGCGGCCTACGTGTTAATTAAAATTTTTTGGTAGTTTCATAATGCGACAGGGGAATTTCTGTTATTTTAGCATTTAAATTGTCCATTAAATTATTGGATATATTCTAATTTGTATATCAATATTCATACGAGAGCGTCATTTAATAATGCAAATTACGCGTATATACTTTGGTGAAAATGGCTAAATTTAACGCGCAGCCTGTAATCAACTATAATAGACAACTCTGGCATTACTTGTTTTAAAGCAACGATTTGCATAAGGAAAAAAGCACAATAAACTTCGCAGTCCCGCGCTCGCGCCAAAGTCCAGAAATTTTCCTCCTTCATATCTGCGATCGTATCGGTTCTCTTCGATCCCAGCCGAGGATTAAACTTCATAATACCCACACACTCTCATTCCGGCCATAAAGTAGCATACACATACACACACTGACTACGTCAGGGAAGAGCCTTGAGAGGTGGCTGCTCGTCGCTGGGAGCTATCCTTTTTTCCGCGATCGGCTCTCGTTGCTTGCGAGCTCGATCAAAGAGCCTCGCTCGCGGTCAGTGAAAGGGAGATCGCAAATTTTCGCTCGCCGCGTATATGATTATAACGCGAGAGAGGGACACGACGCCAATGCCAAAGTGTCGTTGGCTCTCGCGTGCCGAGCGACAAGGAACCGCGCGAAGGTGAGCGATAGCCTCTCCCCTTGTAGCCTGCATTATGCGTACTTTGTTCGCCGCGAATATGAGAAATTCATGGGTAAGCGAGGGATTAATGCCGGTGCTGAGTTGCCGAGGCGAGCCGAGGGAGTTATTAATTGCTGGCTGGGTATGATGAGGCGAGAGAGGATGTTCTTTTGGTTTTTTTGAGGTTTGGCGGGGTTTTGGTTTGTTGCGGTGAATTTTTTGTTGTGGTGAGGGGAGGCTGCTGATAACGGGGGTGATTTTAAAAATTGATGGTTTTGGATATTTTTGTGGATGCAATTAACGATTTATAAAATGTTATTAAATGTAGAGAAATGAAAATATAAATATAAAAATGTGTAAATGAGTGTAGGATAATGTAAGTCGAATGAAATCACTTTATTATTAATTACTTACATTTACTTACGTTTCTATAAGATTTAATAGCTTTTTTAATATATATTCTACACTTAATTGATGAATAGATACCAAAAACTTGTTGCTTTATGTGATCTGAGTATTTAAATATCTACTGAAAGCTTGCACAATCAAGCGAAAAATGGTGACAAAAAAATCGCATAAAATACGAAAATGTCAAAAAATGAGTAAAAATACGTCCAAAGATCCGATACACGTTCTCTTAACACTTTCAATTTACGCTAGAGTGAGCAATTTCCTGTAAAATTGGCCAATTTCAGACGGTCACGATTTTCTTAATTGTACGATGGATTTGGATATAAGTATTAATTAGAGTGAAATTATAAATTTATAGAACGGATCTACCGCAGTAGCACTACGCAAACCAACAATTTCAGTTTAATTAACAGCTATATCTAGATCAATCGTAATATGAGCAAAAAATCGTGATCGTCAGAAAAAGGGTCGATTTTATGCTGAATTGCCCATGTATGTTTTGCATTTATAAGATATGCGAATGGCCAAATTTAATAAAATTGTATGCCACTGCAGAGCGACGATAGTGTTTTCACGGTCTTAGCACTTGAGAAAGTTGTGTACCGTAAGAACCGACTTAAGCGCTTTATTATTGCATCGATTCTTATACCCTGATGATTGTTTTTTAATATTTTATTAATTGCTTTTGTAAGACTGAAGAAAGTACATTTCAAAGTCAAAACACGATGATGCCAGATTACTGAATCTTGCAGTATTGCCTCGTCATAATGACATTTTTATACAGAGCAACTTTCTTTAAATTTTGCTTTTTGTTTTAAATCGAAAAACCGTTAAAAACACATACTGTAAGAAACAACTGATATTACATCAGCGAAAAAATTGGATCATCTAAAAATACATTTGCACTTTCGAAATTACACATTTTTGTTAATCTTAAAATAAAAATATTATAAACAAACATCTCACGAATGTACTTTTAAATACATCCATAAATCCTTAAATAAAAATTAAAAGACTATCCAAACTTAAAAATTTCAGAAAAAACCTGAAGTGCTTTAGCATAGATCCTTCTGTCGTCTACATCTCCAATCGCGAATGAAAAGACGTCACTCAATCATGTAAGGAGATTAGCCCGAATTTTCTAAGAAACGATGCGAGCCGTGTGCTAGTGACAGGAGCTTATTCGAGCCTGTAATGATCGTCTCGACTCTAAAACTCCATTTCAAACGATATACATTGACTGTCCAACTGAATCAAGCTCAAATAAAGGCGTCGAATATAAAAAAGTGCGTTCCTAATTTAAAATGTACAAATTCATGCTTCGCTCTCAGATCTGATCGAGCTGACAGGGATCTTTGCATTTTTAACGCGCCGCGACTGCCTTTCGTAAATATACGCTTATTAAAACGATTTAAAACCAAACATTCCGTCGCGTAAAAATCAATCGATCAACAAATTTTTCAGAAAATTCAAAAAAACATCGCTAACTCTCAGCGCAAGATCCAGCGACGAGATTGCATTATCAACTCGAGTCGCTCGACACTTTATTGCAAAACGGGTAAAAAAGCGCCAATCTCGCACTAATATCTCGACACACTCTCACTCTAATTAACATTTGACAAATGATCTTTGTAATACTTTGACAAATGGTACTTTGCCTCCGAGGCGTAGCAAGCAACGAGGCGCGTTCGAAAAATAATCAAACACTACAGACTGTCCGTTTTGTTATTACAGCCCTCTCCCTCTCGCTCGCGCGCGCGAGTGCAAGTGTAAGCGCAGAAGCGCAGAATCCACGCGGCAGCAGAAAAACAAAGAAGCGCGAAACCTCAGAGAGTAAGAGAGAGAGAGAGGGCGAGTTATACAAAGAAACGAAGCCGAGCACACGCGCGCGGGGGCCCGCCAGCAATCCCGAGCTTGCTTCAGCACAAACAGTGTTTTTGAGGGGCCCTCAAGGTCTCTTACTTGCGAGCGTGCAGCGCGAGATACGTCCGTAACGCGTGCCCGCGTACTTTCATACGTATGTATCTACGTACGGGTATATAGGTGTATGTTTGTGTGTGTATATGCAGTCTCGTCGGGCGGCCCGGCGATTATACCGGCGGCGGGATGAAATTTTTATTTATCGCAAAAAGGCAAGGTGGCACGCTGAGTAGTTAATGGTTATTGGCTCGCAATACCCTATAGATATACATCGCCCACGGAGAGCGCACAAAGGCCGGACATGAGCATCGCTCGCGCGCGCGAGCGCGAGCCCCGCGTAATAATAAATTCTATCGAGGCAACGTGACTTACTCTCGCCGCCGCCGCTGGCTCGAGTATTAATTGTTAATCGCGCCGCCGCCCATTCTCTCTCTTTCTCTCCGCCATTCTTCGCCGAGCTCTCTTTCTCTCTCTCTCTCTCATTGATGCGAGAGCGCGCGCTCTCTGCTGCTGCACCTCTCGCGAAATTGCGTCTGCGCGCGAGAGTGAGCAACGCGAGCGTTGATGAAAAGATCCGATAACGAGAGGAAATGCAGAGAGAGAGGGAGCGCGAGGAAGAGAGGCAGGGCTTTGAATTATTGTTATGCGCGTTTCGGAGAATGATGAGAAAGAGGAACGGGGCGCGGCTTTTTTCCCGGCGCTGGGTGGGTTGGTTCGTTATTTATTCGATGGTTGAGGGAGGGTTACTCGCTGAGAGGGCTGATGGCTTTGAATTTTTAATGAGCGGGAATGGATATTTTGGGCCAGCGAGAGGAGTTGGTTGCTCGGTTCGTGGGATGTTCTGCTTTTTAATGCGAGCTTGCTCATCGCGGTGGATGTATAGTTATGGTTTGGTGGGATTTTGAAATTGCGCGTGATTTAGTGCTTCTTGCGAATGTGGAATCGTTGTAGCTTACGTGAAAACCAATGGACTAATTAAATAATGTTAATTCGAAAATTACAACATTCAATAAATATAGCTCAATTGAAAATGCCTCATTAAAAGTCCAGCCACATGTTAATTACACAAACGCCACTTTATCAGCTGCTAATTATTCGTATCGGCAAAAAAATTCGCTCCTACAACGGAGAAAAAACATATTCCCTTGATTTCTGATTCATAAATACCATTTACGAACGCCAGCGGCAAAAAAAAAACGTTAAAACAAATAGCAAAAAAGTGCATTAAAAATAAAGCCAAGAAGTTTTTGTATGCAAACCTGTGAATTCAAAACAAGATGCAATGAGATCCACCGATTTTAATAAAATCAAAACGCAACGTGGGAAATACAAGAGGAAAATACCTCGATTGTAACAATGTAATCATAATGTTTCTTTTGAAAACATTTACGAGCTCCAGCTCAGCAATAATATTTTAATTTACTTTATCTATGTTTTAAACATTAATTTTTTGTAGAACACAAGCTCTACAAGATTGACAAAGAGTCGCTTTAAAATTTTTAACGTGTTTATTCGCAAACACGCAGGTTTATATAAAAAATTTGCCACCCATTAATTTATTTCTGCTCAGGGAATACTTTGAGTCAATCTCAATTACTCAACGTAATCACACATTAACCTTATAATTCTATTCCAGCCTCAGCTCCTAATTACGTAAACACCGCGCATCACCTCTTCAATCCGATCCTCTAAGATATCAAAATTTTACATAACCCCATCGCTGATAATCAACGCAAACGACGCTTACACTCCAAGCTACATAAATACACAAACAAATAAAAAATAAATAAAAATCATGCAACTTACCCAGCTCTCAGCGAAGCGGCCGCAGTGGCCAGCGCAAGGTGAGCCGGCGAGCCAGCCTGGCCCGGATCGGCGGCCACCAGCTCGGACAGCACCAGCACCGTCGTGGTTGTCGGCGCCCCACCACCCACGGAGACCGACGTCCCATTAGCCAGCCCCCTCGGCAGCTCCTGATCGTGCTGCAGCTGCAGCTGCGGATAGTGAAGATGCAGCGTGGTCGCTCCTGCCGTGGTCCCACCCTTGGCCACATAGTTGACCGGTATGAGACCGGCAGCCGCTGCGGCGGCCGCCGCCGATACCGTTCCGTTCCTCACAGATGGTGGCGAGGGTGTAGGTGGCGAAGGAGGCGGGGGCGGGTACTCGACGACCTGGACCCGGTCGGCCTCGCTCTCGTAGATGATCTCCTTGTCGTGGGTGTACATGACCGTCTTCTGGCCATCGTTGTAGATGAGGTCGATCATCTTGTGCTCGCCGACGGCCGACTCGGGCGTGACGCGGCCGTCCTCAGGGTCGGTCTGGCCCTGG
The DNA here is from genome assembly GCA_030522685.1 of Eupelmus azureus. NCBI lineage: Eukaryota > Metazoa > Arthropoda > Insecta > Hymenoptera > Eupelmidae > Eupelmus > Eupelmus azureus. The sequence goes on from JAPYZA010001979.1 coordinate 41,638, forward strand.
GCCGGGTCGTCCGGGTCGGACTGAGCCTGCAAGTGGCCCGATTGGTGATGATGATGGTGATTGTTGTGCAGGTGATGACTGTACTTGGGATGGTGATGATGGTGATGATGGTGGTGATACTTGGGGTGCAGGCCGGGCTCGTGGAGGTCGAGCACGCTCACGGGCTGCATCGTGGCGAGGAGCACCTGCTCGCTGGGGTCGTGGCCGGATTGCTGCTGGACGCTCGTCGGATTGCTCAGGGAGGAGGAGGCCGGCGACACGGGACCCTCCTGGACCTGCGTTTTTTTCAAGAACGCGTTCGCGTTATTTTTTTTTCTTTTTGGTTTACCGTTGGGGAACGGTTATGACATAGCGCGCCGCACTCTCTAGTGTGTTTCTCGGACGGTAGCCTGTGTCTGCGTGTGACTGTGTGTCGGCGGGTTTACGCTCCGGTTCTCGGCTACTGTCGGATGGGAAATTGGCATTGTTTTTTTAATCCAGCGTGAGTGAGGGATTTGGGTTATTTTTGGCTTGGTTTTAATTGATCTACTGGGACATGCAGGCAAGAGACGCAAAAACTACGATTTTAATTCTCAAACAAAATCAATAACATGCATTGTTTTCAAACAACTTTTCGGTAAAACTACTAATACGACACTACGTTTATTTTATAAAGTTTTGAAAAATCAAAGTAAAGAAATGATGAATTTTTTCAACATGAAAAAGTCATTCAACACTACGAATGAATCAGTCCAGATGACTTTCCATTTCACCAGAAGCCTAAATTAACATTCTAAGAGTCGGCGCGAAACCCCCGTAAACAATAAAATGTACCAATCTGAAAGACAATATTATTCGATACACAGAGCGCATAAATAAACAAATAAATGCCGCGTCCGCACTATGTTAACAGATTCTCGCGTCCCTAACGTATTAATTCAACCAGCTCAACAGTCATTAAGCCAACAGTGACAGAGCGCTAAAAATCTCTCTATCATGAAGACAAACATTTTCTCCTAGTCACTTTCGACTCCGTCTGTACAGCCAAAACAAATCCTCGAGAAGAACCAGCCAGCCAGAGAGAGAGAGAAAAAAGGAGGGGGCGAGCCTCTCTCAGAAAGGATCGCAGCCACATACACACACAGCAGAAGAAAGAGAGCCGAGAGAGCTGGGCACGAAAAGGAGAGAAGAACGCGCGCGTCCCTCGCTAGCCTCTCTCAGCCGAGGTCCGATTATACAATGGCCCTAACTCTCCCGGCGCTGTATAAACCTACACTCTCACGGGGGATGTGTCCGTACAAAAAACGCGCGAGCCCAGCGGTCGTTAGAACGCGCACGAAAATGGCCCCCTTTCGGGTAGGCCGCCGTGTCTGTGCGCGGGGCGCTCTTTTTTTTACTCCTTCAATCTGCTCCGCTTTGCTCTTTTTTCGTTTTCTTATGTATACGCGCGCTAAGAGTACTCGCCGGCGGATTTTTCAAGCTCGTTTTTCATTCGCGCAAGCGAGAGAGGCTTTGTACAGTGGGTGCCGGCTCGAGTAGTTATTAAGGGGGATTCGGGGGTAGGCTATGAGGGGGCAATTAACGCACGCGATTCTTTTTTAGATTGGGGGAGTAGAGTTATTCGATATTCACGGGAATCTTGATGTGGATGATGATTTGATGGTCGGAGTGATTTTTACGTTGCGGTTATCAGTTTTTTTATCTTTATTTAGTATAGTTGAATAATAAATTTGAGAATGTGTAGGTATGTGGATAAAAAGAATTAGTTTTTCCTTTGATTTTTTGTAGTTTTTTTATCGCGACGCGCTTACAAGAATACAGAGTGAATAAACTTTGAAAATAATGAATCGAAAAAAAAAATTCACCTTGAAAATATCTCGTAAAGTAAAAAACATTCATGATCAACACACGTGTGCGTCATGTCTATTTGAAAAAATGACACACATACGCTTAATTTCGTATTTTACATTTAGGTTCTATCTGCCTCTACAAGCCGCGCACATCATAAGCAATTAATAATACCGGGAATATCTAACCACAAAGAAAACTTTTGCATTAATACAAACATTTATACAAACTCTATAAATTTAATTTATCGTCCGACTCTATTCCACTCCAATGCGCTCATCGCTCGCGAATAAAATACCTCTCTGATTACATTCCAACAAAAACATAATCCTTCTCGCTTAACCTACAACTACACCCAGCATCCAAAACTAACAGACACATCTAAAACCATTGAAATTTCGCGGCACGCGCGCAAAGCGCAATTTTCTCGGCAGCGAGAAACAAGCCGCGCCATTACCAGCCAATATTTTTCTTCCCCACGACGAATTAAGTCTTCAATCACCGCGCGCACACTGCCCATAAATAAACAATTAAAGCCGCGATAAAGGGAATCTCGCATCCTCCTTCGCTTCGTCATCTTCTCCGCGTATACGTATACACGTATCCGTACGCTTACGTATACTCACGGCGGCGAGCGAGTAAAAAACGATCGGCAAGAAACGAGGCGTTTTAATTCACGGCGCGCGATTTTCGAATGGCATTAGAAGAGAAGTCGCGTATTACAACGTCCGCGAGATCGACGCGCTCGCCTCGCGAGATCATAATAATTAATCGCGCACTTATACGTCTCTACGCGCGCGTCTGCGTGTATATACGTATACGCGTCCGCTCGAACGATTCCTCCTCTCGGTCTATACACGAGCCGCACGCAGTGAGAGAGCCTCCGAGATTAGATGAGAGATAAGCGCGCATCCTCTACACGCCATTAGCCTCCTCTCAAAGGCTCGTTTCTTTTTCTTCTTCTCATTTTTATGTGTCGTTGCGTCGTGAGTGGACGCCGGGGCCGAGGAGTTAGAAGAAGAATTACGCGCCTCGCTGGTGTATAGCAGTGGTCGCGCTGAAACTTTGGTGATATAGATGACGCGATCGGTTAATTTTACTGTTTCCGAGGGAGAGAGGGGGGTGGGGGGAATTTTAATGAAGCCCGAGAGGGGGAAAATTATGGCTTCGGAGGATTTTTTTCGTGCCGGCCCGAGGTTACGTCGTTACGGACTTTATGGTTTGGATGCTGAATTTATGAGCTTTTGCCGCGTCACAATTAGCCTTTTTTCCAGAGGCTATTCCGCAGACTATGTTGAACTTTATGAAGGTGACGATTTTTGACTTAAACTCGTTGTTTATCGCGCAAAGCTTGAGAATCGCTCCGTCAAGTGTATTTATTTTTCCGCGGCGCGTATATAATCGTAAAACATCCAGTTTTATCGCAGAACTTGGGGCGCTGTAAATATATGCATCCGCTCTCGTATCGCATCAACCTGTGATTTTCGAAAACCCTGCTTTATCGGCCGATCCGTCCGCGATCGAAATTCGTACCGTAAAACGCAGAGCCACATCCCAGAAGCCGCGACACTTTATCCTACTCCGCATAAATTTTAATGAAAAATCCCCGGTGACGAGGGCTTGAGAGAAAGAGAGAGAGAGAGAAAGAAAGCGAAGAAAACAAAATTCCAAACGATCAACCCCACTCTCTCCGCCGATAACTCTTGTTCCCGTCTAATCTCATCCCGCATGCAGATAGTACACGCGCGTCGCTCGGGCTTATACATAAATTCCGCGCTAAAGGCGCTCTCTCTCTCTCTCTGGCGGCGATTGCCCTTCGCATTCTCGATCGTTCCGATTATTAATCATCCTCTCTCGCAATTAAGGAGCTCCCTCTCCAAAGACACACGAGAGAGAAAAAAACGACACGGAGTCGCGCTTAGTCTGACATAACGGCGAGCGCGTAAGGAAAAAGAATCTAATGGCCAGGCTGGGTGAGAGAGCGAGGGGGGCGAGGGAAATTAGAGAGGCGGTAGCGAGATCTGTTTAAGGGCAACAAGTCGCGCGGCGTGTATAATGCCGGTTAATTGGTCCGCGCGAGCGCGAACTCGAAGCGAGAGAGAAAGAGAGTGCGTTTTGTGCATGTGCGCTGCGTTTTATTTATATGGACAGGCAGGGAGCTGGGTTCCTCGAATGGCTTTCTTTTCGTTTCCGGATAAAAATACGCGTGCGAGAGAGGAGAAATACGGCGATGGGGAGATATTTCAGGCGGATCTGCGAGAGAATGCAGGTTTTATAGCGTGAAAATGGTGTGACAATGATTTAAATGTTAGAAAAGTCGTTTGTTTTGAGAACAGACTGATCTGTCGGAGTTTCAATTCAATTTGAAGAATTAAAATTCAGGGATGTTAATAACGGGCATAAATTATTTAACCTTTTGCATACACAATCTGCGTTATTCATTATTTAAAGCAACGCAATCGGCATAGAACCCGTCGCTAATTTAAAATTTTGAAACAACGTCCCAAACATCGCGATTCTCGCGAGACAGTCGCAACATGATTTACGAGACGCGAAATTACCGAATTACAAAACAATAACGCCAGCTTTTTCATCAACTTTTTCTAACGCCTCGAGAGCGCGCATTGCATCTCCCTCTCTGGCATCTTTGCTTTTTTGTCGCGAGCATTTTTGCCAGACACACGCGTGAGGTAACTAGCGGAGACATTTCGCGCTAAAAAGAAACTCTCTCTTTCTCTCCTGCATCTAACATCTAGTAGCAGGAGCGTTTCGCAAGAGACACAGTCTCGAGCTCTCGGGGCACGTTTAAGTGGAAATTATTACATATTTACGGTTATTAAATGCCATTAGTAACGTCGGATTTAGCCTCCTAAGTAAATGCTCCCCGAGTATGTAACACTTTCTGCGCGCCGCGAGTATGTATATGCAGGCGGCTAGACTAGCGGGGAGAGTTACGTCTGTCGGTGCATTACGCGAGTCCGGCGTCGTGTGTGATATAGCTCTGATTTCCTGGAGCGCTGCCGACCCATTGCAATTTCTCATTTGAATGAATTAAGGTGTCGTTGGCTCCTGGCTTTTTCCTTTTTCGACAGCCCGAGCGCATTCCGATTAGACGCCGAGCCCCGACAAATCCGCGCTTTTTGCTCTGAATTATGCTTAATTAGATTGTAAAATGCGCGTTGCTTCTTGCTAAATTAATAAGAATAAATTATCGCTATCTACGCCAACTATCGATACACGCGCTGGATATACATTGCAAGAATTGTAATTTAATTAACTTTTTCTGCCCGACGTTACGGCTTTTCTCGATCTCAGAACGGTTTTAAATTCTCAATTCAAAACGAACTCTATTCAAGAACATAAGCAGCGCGCGCAGATTCCGCAAAGAAAGTTCGCTCTCAACTCGGAACAAAAACAAAAGATTCCGATCGGCCCGCATCGTCAACAAACTCAGCTCTCATTGGTCAAACGCAGCCCATGAATCAGAGCCCGCGATGTTCCCGGGCAAAAACAGCGCTCGGATAGGAACTTTCATATATATATACACACACGCACGCACGTACATCCGCGAACAATCGAGCGATCGTTCGGCGCGGCAAAAAAAGCTTCCAAAAGGACTACAGCAACGAGCGCGAGCATCAACGGACGCGCAAGAAAAGCACTAAAAGCCCGAGCGCGGCGGATATCTCCCTCTCTCCTTCTCTTTCATATATCCACAGACAAACGTGCGCGTGGGCGGCTGAAAAGCCTCTCGCGCGAATCGCCGGCCAAAGGTCGACTGCCCTTTTCTCTCTCTCTCTCTTTCTCCGAGAGCGGCCGAGCGCACTTTATAAATATATAAAGAGCGCTCGTCGAAGAGGAGAGGTGCATATAGGTACGCGTGCGCGCGAGAAATCCGAAGAGTCATCTCACGATGGCGGCGGCGGCGGCTCGTCCTCGGCGCTCGTCTCGAGTTTCGCGGCCTAAAGGAGGAGGGGGGAGAGAGGGCGATGCGAACGGACGTTCTTCTCTCTCTCTCTCATCCCGCGGGCAATTTAGCGTTTGGCCTCCTCGGGGGCCTCGCTCGCTCGTGGAAGGGCTCTTTTTTATAAGTAAGCTGGACGTCGGTGTGTGCCTGAGCGAAGGAGTGTGTGTGTATGTGTGCGTTAAATTCGAATCGCGAGAGGAGAGCTCGGGCTTTCGGCTTTGCGCTCGAGAGAGCCAGTGGGCTGCTGAGTGAATCCGAAGGAATTTCTCGGGCATTAAATTAGGACGTTGAAGCTTGATTAAAAATAAAATTCGCTTCATCCCTGGGAGTCGAGGAGCGCGAGAGTTCCGAGCTCTCTCGCTCAAAGTCTTATGTGCGCCGAGCTGCAAAAAGTGTTTGATTTACCGGCGTTTAAAAATAGATTTTTCATAGGCTGATTAATTCGTGCCTGGAGTCGCGCTTGGTAAACTTTTAATTGACGTGATTTCGAGGCTATTATTACCGCGAAGGAACTTGGAATTAAGGACGTTGCATTAATATTATAATTTACTCGACGCGAATTCAAACAGTTAATTAATTAAGATTTAGCGAATCGCGCCGACGCAACATTAAAGCGCAATAAACCCGCAAAAAGCCAGACTTTTTCCTCCAAAGTTCCAATAATGAATTTCGCAAGCCCCAAGGTTCGGAGCGCAGTTACACTCCAAACTAAATCGAGCCAGCCGAGCCGAGCTTTATCGCGCGTAGCAACATGGACTCCGCGAGACATGTCGCAAGAATGGCGCTCTCTTTCTCTCTCTCTCTCTCTACGCGCGCCATTCCGTCTCTCGGCTGCTGCTGTGGCGCCCGCAGTGTCGTATATACACACACGCACACGCAGAAAATCGTCATTTCTCCCTCCCCGAAAGACTTGCGACAGTCTCTCCGCGAATCGGCCGATCCCTCCCCCAAGGACGTTACGGCCTGTGTTTGTATATAAATTTTTTCGTCGTTTTCGGAACGGTGCCTTCTTTTTTCTTTTCGGACTTGTCACGAGCCGCTTGATTTAGTAAGACGCTAGATCGTAAACAAACCGATTGAAAAATCGGCGCGAGCCGGATAGATAAGGGAGCTGTGGTTGTCGCGCGCCGTTTCATGAATACTCAATGTCCGTGTTACGAAAAATGTCGCGCAAGACGAGATGTGTGAGTTTGAGCTGCTTTTATTATCGTTCCAGGGAGGGACGTGTTCATTAATAAAGCGCGAGTCTTGAGAGTTT